>PVJS01002604.1:0-22342 GCA_004027185.1 Glis glis
CAGCAAATGGTTATCAAGTACCAATTAAGTATGGCTTAATATGAAATATTAAAAGATAATAAAAAGGTAGTGTTTCATAGATGTATTCATGATAAGTGGTTTTGTGGTGACAGAAATTCAACTCTTACTGGCTTAAACAAGAAGAGGAGGAGGAGGAGGAGGAAGAGGAGGAGGAGGAGGAGGAGGAGGAGGAGGAGGAAGAGGAGGAGGAGGAAGAGGAGAAGAAGGAAGAAGAGGAGAAGAAGGAGGAGGAGGAAGAAGAAGAGGAGGAAGAGGAGGAGGAGGAGGAGGAGGAGGAGGAGGAGGAGGAGGAAGAGGACGAGGATGAGGAGGAGGATGAGGAGGAAAAAAAGAAAGAAAATTGGCTTGAGAATTCAGAGGATCCAGGACTATAGTTGCTTTAAGCCCTGCTGACTCTAGGGGTCCAGAAGCTGTGGTCTTGGCTCTTTCTTTTTCTATCAGTCAGCTGTGTGTCCTTCTGCGGTGTGGGTATTAGCTTTATTTAGCTTCATTTTGTGGTGGCATCCTTCAATGTAGTGGGAGAGAGCCACCAGAAGCCCAAAATAGTATAGCTCGTGATCCAATAGAGAGACTTTCCTCCAGTTCTCATGTCAGTTCATTCTGGGCCAGGTGCCTGGGGTAATGAGGTCATTCTTTTGCCTGGTGGTTGATCCAACCTCTAAGATTGACAGCACTACAGCGAGTATGGCATAAGGAAGTTTCTTTCTCCAAATGAATCTTAGTTGCCCAGACAAGCAGCATATATCCACTACCTATATGCAGTTATTTGTGAATAATTTACATAGTCCCTCAAAGCACTTGATTCACCTGGGAATGAGGGATACATTTAAATAAAGAAATTAGCATAAGCTAAAGCACAAAGAAAAAATGAACTTACTTGCAGAAAAATCAGAGAAATAACAATGGAAACTGAGATGATGAAGCAAAGCTACTTAACAGTTTAACCTACTGAATCAAGTGACTGGAGACTATTAACTATTCAGGGAGAGATATTATCAAATTAGTTGAAATCACTCATATAGTAAAAAATACTATACTTTCTCTCCTTAGAGTTAACTAATTCATTCTCTCTAATTCTCTCTCTTTCCCCATCTCTGTCTCAATTATTTTCTTCAAACATATGTGAATACTGTCATGGAAATACCTCATATAAAAACTAATCGGAAGCCTTTCAAAATGGTTATGCAATAGGATCCCAGCTGTGATCATAGTATCACTACAACTTTGCTGTTGTAACAGTGGCCAGCAGTTGCTGCACAGGTAACTTGCTCCTTGAGGATGAGATGGTATCTGTGGTCTGAGGTGATAGAGACCTGTGGAAATAGTTTTGGGTTCAATTGGTCTCATTAAAAGAAACAGCTTTAAAGGCTCTATTACTTAAACAAGTTGCCACTGTTAGCTCTTTTATGTCCTTTTCAGAAATGTTGTTGCTCCTAATTTGAAACAAGTGCGTCCTTTAGGGCTAATTAAGCAGATGAATGACTTCCCAGGATCACAGAGGTAACATGTTCAGTCTAAAGGAAAGCCAAGGATTCTAGATATGATGATCTGGAAATGTACTTCCAGAAATAACAACTCTGTGTACTCTAAAGGCATTGAGTGAGTGGGAGAGGAAAACATCTTCACAAATTGTGTGTGTGTGTGTGTGTGTGAGGGGAGTACTAGGGATTAAATCCAGGGGTGTTTTACCTCTGCGCTACAACCCAGCCCTTTTTTATTTTAAAACAGGGTCTCTATAAGCTGCTGAGGCTCTTGCTAAGTTGCTTAGGCTCTTACCAAGTTGCTGAGGCTGGCCTCAAACCTGAGATCCTCCTGTCTCAGCCTCCTAAATATTAGGATTTCAGGCATACACCACTGGCCTGGCTACTAATTTTTATTGTTATTTTTGTTTCAATAGTTAACCCTTTCCTACCCCAAAAGAATTAGATAGATGATAGATAGATAGATGATAGATATAGATAGACAGATACATAGATAGATAGATGATAGATAGATGATAGAGGGCTTTTGTTTCTTATGTCCCTGCACCCATTCCTAATCTTTCCTGCCAAATAGTACTTTGTTTCTGTGTTAAGAAATATACTCTAATCTTAGCAATTTCATTTGTGTGAGATTGATCACACTCTAAACTTCAGTGATGGGTTTTGATTGACTCCGGACAATCCAAGAAACCCAGGGTCGTTATGGTTAGATGGGAGATGGACCCATTACTTAATCAGTGTCAGTGAGTAAGGAAGAAACTGAGGCTTCTGGAAAAAGAAAACCCACTTCTTTTTTTTCTGGGGGGAGCACGTGCATGAGAGAGTGTGTTTTGAAAACTTACTTCTCTATAAGAAACTATAAGAACATTCCCTCAGTCCACCCCTAGTGCTGGGTAGGACAGCTTTAGATTGTGAGACGAGAATGTATCTGTGAATAAAGCAAGAGATGCAAAGCTACAAAATGCTGAGAGAAAAAATCGTCCAAAATACAAACTAGGTTCTGGGTCCACTGAGCTTTCAGTTATTTTCTCCTAAAGACTGACAACTACTAAACTAACTGGATCCATGAGCCAGTAAATTCCTTTCCTTCCTTCCTTCCTTCCTTCTTTCCTTCCTTCTTTCCTTCCTTCCTTCCTTCCTTCCTTCCTTCTCTCCCTCCCACTCTCCCTCCCTCCCTTCCTTCTTTCTTTTTTGAAACATGTGACATATTTTATTAATATACTATCATATAAATGAATAATGGATTAATAAACTATCATATGGGCAAAATTAAAGCATGGATACATGGCTAAGGATTTACTTTCTTTTTAAATATCGTTCTATTGGTGCATTGTAATTATACATCATAATGAGGTTCGGAGTGATAGAAACAGACATGCGCACAGCACTTGGTGTGTTTCTATCTGGGTACCACTCCATCCACTCCCGCTTCCTCCCTGTACATACTATTGAGATTAGTATTGGAAACTTCAGGTATGTACATAGCATTATTTGAACTGTTACCTTCATCAGTTCTCCTTTCCCCTCTGTACCTGCCTCCTCAAATCCCCTTCCATTATTCTACTGGTATCTCTCCTCATTTATCTGATGTCCCTTCAGTTTCCCAGTTTCTTTCTAGCTTCCACAGAGGATAGACAGCACACAACCCTTAACTTTCTGAGACTAGCTGATATCACTTAGCATAATATTCTCTAGTTCCATACATTTTCCTGCAAATGATACAATCTTTCTGCTGAGGATCAAGCCCAGGGCCTCCTCACACCTGCTATGCAAGAGCTCTACCACTGAGATATATCCCGGCCTTTAACTCCCTTTCTTGATGTAGTTTAGATAGACTTAAAGGGGTAAGATCAGTTCTAATGCAGTTAAGCCAAAAAGTCTGAGGAAGAAAAGGAAAAATATCCATAACTCAATTACCCATATGTATTTCGCTTTCAAATATTGATAGGATGATAAGTTGCTTTGAGTTTTACCAGATGAGTAAGAGAAAAAGTTAGGTAACTATTCTTGTCCTCCTGAGATAAAAAAGGATTTCTATATATTTCATCAAAGATAGAAATTATAATTAAAAAGATCAATCTCATAAAAGTGAAAACCTTTTATGTAGAGAAATAGTAACAAACATAAATTTATGCTAAACCAGAAAAAACACACACAACCGTGTGTTAGATTAAGAATTAATGCATCTAAGATATTAATATATTAACAGTATTTACAAATTAATAATTAAAAGTTTCAATGCCCTAATAAGAAAATGGGCATGGATACTGAATAGGTAATTCAATGGAGAAGAGGAAGGAGGGGAGGAGGAAGAGAAGAACGAAGAGGGGAAGGAGTTGTAAGACAAGTAAGAGAAGAAATCACACACACACACACACACACACACACACACACATGCATACACACACACACACACACATGCACACATAATCAACTCTACTTCTAGCTAGCTTTGAGACGGTGAACAACTGACTTTATCTCTCTACTTTTCAGTCTCCTCGTTGTTTAGACAGGAATAATGTAGTTGGGTGAAACAGGTATAATGTTGCTTTACAGAGTTTTACACAACGTTTTTTCAAAATGAAGAAAGATTATAGGAAATATTTTATGAATATGAGGAATTAGATTTAGGAAATGGACTACAAGTTTATTTAGATGGGTACTCAACTCTCATTTTTCTTGTAAAGGAGGGAAAAAGCCCCTGTGAATCACAAATTTCAAACACCGCTTTTAATTGCTAAGTTATTAATCATATAACATCACATTTATGTCAAAAAATCAATGACAAAAGTAGTGGAACTACAATAAAAGCAGTAAGTTTAGTATTAATATATTTAGAATTGATGCATTGTTACCAAGTATTCATGGCTAAAGCTAAGGAAGAACATTATTGCAATTATTTGGGATTATTCTAGATAAAGTAGTATTTTAAATACTTTGCAGATATTAGCTTGTTTAATCTTCACAATGACCCTGTGGGAGTATTATAAAACCAATTTTTTAGATTGTGGCTTCGAGAGATTAAGTACCTTGCTAAGCAGACCCAAAATGTGAGCTCAGGGCAGATTCACATCTCATGTTTCTCAGTCTTTTAACTCTTCTACATATAGCCATTTTGATTTTTTGGGAATACTAGAATACTTTGAGGATCATATAAACAGCATTTTAAAAGTATGTATCAGTGCCTGAAAACTCATTTCAGATTGGATGTTGAACAGATATCTGGGAGGCCAGTTGAGCTTTGGGATTGGTGTTGGATATGTTGAGAAATGAGGTTAGGCAGAGTTTTCACCTAAAAACACATTGATCCTTTTCCTTCATCTCCTAGCACAGGCTACTTAGCTGTAGGTACTTATCAAATGTATCAATATTTGTAGTCATTTTACTAACCTCTGTCAGGACTTTGAAATTTAACATTCTTAGGTTCAAATCCTCACTTCATGATTTTGCTGGGTAATTTTATATAAGTTTTCTCACCATCAAGTTGGGAACAATAAATATTATTTGATTCCAATGGTGTGAAGATTGAGATACTTCATTAAATACCAGAGTACTTGGAAAATGGTGAGCATTCAGCAAATAATCAATTGTATAACATTTTACTGATTTCTGTACTGAAATTTCAAGGCACCAAATTTAGATGGAAAACCTCAGTCTTCTTTGGTTTCTTAAAAAGTGGCAATGAGTTGAACCAAGGTTTCTCAATAAAGTAAAGGAGAATGGTTTTTATTTTGAGGATACTGGGGTCTTTAAAGAATTTTGATTTCCAGAACATCTCCAAAAAGAACAATGTCTTTAACAGAGCTCTATCACAGAGTTGGAAATCCTCAGGGACTCCTGCTAAGGACTAACGTGCCTGTGAACTTCGTCTCAGGACAAAGTCAGCAACAGCAACACAGTCATAGTTAAAATACTTCCAGATCACAGGATTTTAAAAGATTCCTCATGGTCTATTATATCCGAAATTATATGCATCTTGATTTTCATATCAACTCCTTTGACAACCCATCTGGTTCCCAGAAGATTCCATCACGGATAGAACAGCATCACATCTCTCCCCAAAATGAAAATACCATCTATTATTAGAACAACATGATATTGTGTGCATTAGCATATTTCAGATACACACCAATTAGCATAATGCCTAGAAAACCATCTTTCCATGATGCATAATGCTTTCCATCCACCCTCCTTATTTATTTTTGTTATCGGAGGAGGCTGAGGTGCCGCATCAGAAGAGACCAAGTGTACAAGTTACCAAGTTACGTGTGGTTGTTCACCTGTCGAGGTCCTTAGTGTTGGCTTTAGTTCTGCAGCTCGTGCTCTGTTCTGCCGGACCCTTCGTTTACTATAATCCATTTTATTTTGTGCATTTCTTATTTATTTTCACCATTCTATAAACCCTATAAACTTTTGGCAGGACTCACCAGAATTTAAAGATGTATTTTGTCTATCCAGGTGTGGTGACAGCACATGCCTTTAATCCCAGTAGTTAGGAGGCAGAGACAGGAGGATTACAAATTTGAGGCTAGCCTGGACAACTTAACAAGACCCTGTCTCAAAGTAAAAAATACAAAGGGCTGGGGATGTAGCTCAGTGATAAAGAATCCCTGGTTTAAATCTCGAGTAACACACATACACACACACACACACACACACACACACTTCGTCTTGTTTTGGTGTTGGTGGTAGATTTTTTTCCCCCTTTAAATAAATATATTAAGAATTTTGGTTTAGACATCTGATGTATCTCTTCTGGGTTGTTCTACTCCTAGACTGGAGCTATTTCCAGATATATCAGTTGATATTTCGGGGACACAAATCCTGAGACAGAGTAAACAATGCAAAACATTTATTAGGAAGGAAGACGTGTGAAAAGAAATGGGAAAAGATAGGATTGGTAGGAAAACCTGTCAGACCACAATGTCAACTGTACATAGTCTCTTGTGGTGCATTTGAGCAAAGATCACCCATTAGAAGATTCCTGTGTAGCCGTGCGTGGTGACGCACGCTTGTAATCCCAGTCCTTGGGAGGCTGAGACAGGAGGATCGCAGGTTCGCGGCCAGCTGGGGGTGTAGTCCGAGGCCGAATGCCCCCGGGTTCAATCCCCTGTGTCAGTGAAAACGGCTGAGCCCTTGGACCAGTGTTTTGCCCAGTCGCAGTGAGTCCTTTTTGGCGTGGAATCTGAGTACATATTTTTGGTTTGTCAAATGGCTGCTATCCTACCAGTGCTAAGCAATATTTAACATATTTAACAGCCTTTTTTTTTAAGTTGGAGGTTTGGAAGACGTGAGGAAATATAAGAAAACATATTCTAAAATACCCCTATTGCTGCAAAATCCTGTCAAGGCAGCTTGCTAGTCTTAGGGAGGTGCCTTTGAACGCAGGCAAGTATTGAATTTCCCTGCTAGCCTCCAACCCTAAAAATCAAATCAAGGCAAAACTGAGTATCTCTGATTGTTCCACATGATCTGATCACCAAATGATTTCCATTGTTCTTTGGGAATTTACTACAGAATAACACTCATAAGATGCCGAAGATACTGAAACTACAACCAGTAACCAGACCTTTCAGGAAACCAGGTAGTCACACTATTAGCTAACCGAGAATTCCTTTAATGGTAGAATCGAATGCAAAGAAAACCACATACGCATTCAGAAGATAAATGTTCCTATCAGTCTTGTGACTTATAATATTTTCCCTCAACACATCCTCTTCCTATTTAAATCCTGGCTCTAAATAAGAAGCTGGTTATGTATATGCTTGTTTCTCAGTGGATTAACTATGGGCGCAGCATTCTGTGACTTCTGGTAGTATTTTATACTTTTCAGCTATATTGTTTGCTTTATGGATACTTCATATAATAACTCATGAGATAAATTGGACTGAGTGACTGACTCTTCCTTTATAACTTACAGTGTTCTATTGCTTAACTGTAGCCCTAATTAAGGATGCCTAAAATATTAACTCTAAACAGTAATTTTTAAACATAAACCCCTTGCCTCCTGGCCATTCTCTTTTCTTCTATAGATTGGCAAGGGTTGTATTAAGACCCTTGGAAAAAATATGCATTTGCATAGAAAAGTGCTTTTCTACCCAAGGGACTCATTCTTCATCTGCAAAATGATGGATTGGCCTAAGGGTTCATTAATGTCTCATTTAGGTCTGTGCCCGTGTGTTTTAGAGGAAATGGCTATCCTCCCTGAAGACTAATAAAAACGAATGAGTGGACTCTGCTTCTACTAGGTTCACCCACACTCACCAAACCAGGCAGGATGTCTCCTGCCTAGGAGCAAAAGAGAGGTCTGTCCCTCCAGAGGCCACAGGAGTGTTGACAATGTGACTCATGTGAAGGAGCCCGAGAGCAAGAGCAGCTACCCCTCACTCAGTGCTGACAGTGCACCCATTACTACAACAAGCATTCTACATCTATTACAGCCCGATGAGGATGGCGTTGTCGTCCTATTTTATAGATGATGAGAACAGGTTTTACAAAGAAGAAGCAACATGGCCTTTGTCTCTGTACTGTGAGGGTGCTGAGATAGGCACAGATAGGAATTCTATCTGTTTCTACCACTGTCAATTACCTTGCTATTCCATCTGGACACTGTACCGATTGATTCATTCAGCACCTATCTATTCAATGCCTGCTCCTTACCAGGAATGACAGAAGGCAGGGCAAGTGTTCGGTTTAAGTGGGTCTGGCCTAGGGATAAGGAGATTCTCTGAGTGCCTCTGACACTGACTACTTTACTCTGCATGGTGGCTCTCCTCTGATTGTGACACCTTGGAGTTTCCCTTTCTTGACAACCTTGAAGCCAGTGCTTCAGGTTGTCAGGAGGAGACCCGGTGTTGTAGGTTATCTTGAGCACAACTTTTAATTTGCAAGTTCAATCATTGGAAGAAAGTGTCAGGAATTGCTAAGAGTGTGGTGAGTTCCTCTGCCTCAAACATCCTGAACTTTCTCCTCTGAAACATCTTAAAGGCTATGAATGTGAGATAGGGATTTTTGAAGGGGTGGGGAACATAACAGGGTGGAAGGTGGTGATTATGTAAAAAAAATTGTTAGTCACTTTTTTCCTAATTTTGCAACACTGCTTTCAAGTCACCGTTTCAAAAACCACAGAAGTGTCATGCGTTTTCCTCCGTCTTTGAAACACATCAGACACTAATTTAATTGTTTACTCTTCATCTTCACAAAACCAAGCCTCATATGTATGTCTTGTTTATTTCGATTCACCAGCACCCAATATCTTCTGGGCACAGTAATCCTTTTATAAAATTTATTCAACAAATACATAGTGACACAATGTGCCAGGCACTTTGAGGCATTGGAGGTACAATGGCAAACAAGACAAATTTCTTCCAGCACGGAGATCATATCCAAGTGAAAAGAAATAAGCAGAGAGCCAGGCAGACACACAACTAGTTTTATGCAGTGACAAGACATAGAGAGGGAAATAAAGCCAGGCAAGAGTTGGATGTTCTCATGATACAGCATGTTGTTCAAGTACTTTCTAGAACATAAAAATTACAGGAGTCAGATCTGGGGATAAGAATATTCCAGGTGGTAGAAAAAACAAACAAAGGCTTGGGAGAAAAGATGAACTTGACCTCTTTGAGGAATAAGAAGCTAGTGCGACGAAATAAAAGAAAATGCTAGGTGAGAAGTCACAGTGGTTAGCTGAGCACAGCTGAGTTCATAGAGGACCATGAGGCTATAGTTATGAAGCTGGAACAAATCCTGTTTAGCAGCTATTTGTTGAATATTGGGTATACAAGAAGCACTGTGTTAGGTGCCCAAAGTGCAGTTGTAAACAAATATAATGCACTTTCCAGCCTTCAGAGAGCTTATACTATTGGGAAAGAGACAAACATTAAATTAGATAAATTATATATGTATGTGACATTAATTCATAGTAAGTGTAAAGAGAAAAAAAATTGACACAGAAATGAATGGTACCAAGTGTTGGGAAGGGTGCAAGAGGCTTTGGAAAGATGGAGAGAAAATAGAAGAGATAAAAAGCAAGCCATGTAATTCTTCAAAGGAAAAACATCACAGAAAGAGCAAATAGGCAATGAAATTGAGAGACAAGTGGGAAGACCAGGCTGCTGTGAGGAGAGACCCAGAAGGCGAGTGCTCTGGGCGGAGTGGTGGGCAGGATGAAATGGGAATCAGATTAAGCAGAGGCCCCCGGGTATGGTAAAGGTACGGTTTAAGTAAGATGGAAGGCTGTGGTTGAGTACAGGAGTGCAAGAACTTGAATAATATTTTGACAGGTTGCTGATTTGCAAATAGACGAAGCAGAGGCCAGTCAGAACAGTACTTCCCGATAGAAATGTAATGTGAACTACAGAAGCAAGCCACGCTTATAATTTTCTTTTTTTTTTAGTATCCACATAAAAGGTCAAAAGAACTAGGTCAACTGATATTAACAATGCACTTTATTTAGTCTAGTGAGATACTTTACATTATTTTTACATGAAGTATTTGGAATCCAGTGTACATTTTACACTCACAGTGAACTCAGTTCAGACAAGCTCCCTTTCAATGCTCAGCAACCACGTGTGCCCAGCGGCATTCATACAGATGGCAGTGCAGGAGGGTGACCGAGAAGGGGTCAGATTCTGGAAATGTTTTAAAGGTAGAGTCAAACGGGATTTGCTGAAAAAACAAGTGTATGAATAAATGAGGGAAGAAATAAATTGAAATAAAGGAAGCTCTCAGGAGGTTAACTGACAGGCAAATTAGGATGCTTAATAAAATTTCAAACATATCCCGAGCTGTAGTGTGCTGAAGTATTGTTAGGTGTCGCAGCCTCTTCCCAGTGTAGGTTATGGAGCCCGTTGGGAGCACTTGGCAAGTTGCTAAAGTATGTGTGCTTAGGAGCCAGTCAATGACTTTGTCATAGGACAAACAAAGAACAGCAGAGGCTTCTCATGTGGTTGTCATGGTGACTTTTTTTTTTTTGGTCCCATTTACAAAAGGAATACCACAACTCTATACACTTTCTACTTCCCGCATCTTAAGTTACAGCTTCCCATTGAGTAACCATTCATCCTATTCTGGAGTTTCCCAAATGAAGACCTGGAATCACTGAGCCTTGTTCAACTCCAGAAGCTATCTATAACACCCCAGAGGGGTTCCTTTACTAATTCATCCATCCCAATGGGTGCATGTTTATAATTCATTCAAATGTATGAATTCATGCTTGTTTTCTCCCAGAGGCATGCTCCGTGCTGAAGTAGCTGAGCTTTGTTTCAGCTGGCCATCCAGACCTGTCATCTCTGTCTTGTGCTCTCGTCTCCATGTGCTTTCCACAGTGCTATGCTGGGGTTTTGAAAGATTTCCATTCATGACTATACTGTGATTTACTGTGGGTCTTCCTCAGCTCTAATCTTTCCAGAAAACATAGCAACATACCTTCTCCCATGCTTTTCTAAGTAGGCTCAGTGAGATATGCTAGAAGGAGCACTGCAGTGGGAGTCCAGGAACCTAACAGGGAACTCCTCTTTACTTGACAGTTTGGGAAAGTATAGTCTTGGTCTTATTTCTCATCTTTGTAAAATAAATATGTTAGACTCACCCAGATACTGGTATGAAAAGGAAAAAAAAAAGATAAGGAACTCCACAATATGAAAAAATACCAAAGAATCCAAGTAGCTTCATGAGTAGATGGAACTGGATGTTTTAGGCTTTGGTAGAGTCTCTAGTAATATTATATACACAAGTTCCTGAGCCATGATAATTTAATTTCAAGGATTCAATCCATAACTTCTTAGAAACCAATGGTGAAGAATTTAGGTGGTAGGGGTGGTTGCTGATGGGCAGGTGATATATGCAAATTAATCACTAGGCATAACAGGCTTGTTAGTTGAAAATTTAGTGCATGCAAAACAAACATAGAAACAAACAAGGAAATGGTGAACAAGCAGCGCATCTACTTCAAACTGTGATGTCTAGATTAAGAAAAGATCGCATCTGATAAGAAGTTAGCATTCTCCAGTGCTGTCCAGCATGCATTCTTAACAGGAACAATATCTTTCACAAGGGGGTAAGAATTAGTTCTTGATAGGGAAGAATAAAAGTTTTAATCTTTTCATGTATAAAGCACAGATATGCATGCAGTGTATATCTGTGGATAATTCCACAAGTGTATATGTGGAATTAAAATTCCATGAGAATAACTAGAAATATATCTAAAAAGTTTCCTTAGTGAGGCCTGATGAAAACAAGGTTGAGAAACATGGTCATAGAATTAATTACCCATTTGCAGGTGGGAAAAAGAGAGAAAAGGCACTGGGAATGGTTTGACAGGCAGACAAATTGAATCTGGTAGCTGGTGCTACAAATTGTTTTTATACAAATAGACAATTTCATCTCTGGATTATTATGCCTATTCTATGAAGACTTCAATTTGTCAACTTCAGCTCTTGTTTCTTCTTTCCTCCCTCATGACTTTGTGATAAAATTGTCCAATTTAGCTCTTAGAGATATTATGCTTTATTAAATTCATTCTTTCATTTCATAAATATCATTAAACCTATCCTATGTGCTAAGCATCCTGTGTGCAGTGGAGAATAGACAAGGCCCTTCAACTCATGGAGGAAACATTTTGGAAGCAAAAAGAATCAAGTAAGTGCCGGGCGCGGTGGTGCACGCTTGTAATCCCAGTACTTGGGAGGCTGAGACAGGAGGATCCGGGTTCGCGGCCAGCCTCAGCCACTTAGTGAGGCCCTCCGCAACTTAGTGAGACCCTGTTTCAAAATAAAGAGTAAAAATAGGGCTGGGGGTGTAGCCCGGAGGTAGAATGCCCCTGGGTTCAGTCCCCGATACCGCAAAAAAAAAAATCAAGTAAGTAACTACATGAACAAGAGGATTCGAGACAGTAATAACTTTAATAAGGAAACTTGGCAGTTGCAATACACAATAGCTGGATGTGGGGAATGAGAGACCATTTGCTAATTTAGATGAAGTGGTCAGGAATCTCTCTTTAAGAAGCAAATACCTGAATGATTATTTTATAATTATTCTTATTTAGAATGCTTATTTTATCCTTAAAAACAGATTAACGTTAGGTCTGAAGGAGAAGGAATGAGCTAGGATTTAAGTCATGCCCTGACATTATTTCGTTCTTTTATTAACTAATTCATTCATTCCGAAAGCATTTATTGAATTTCAAATTTTGTCCTGCTCAGTATGATAGGCAGTAGGCATTTATTCACTAACTTATTTAGACAACAAATGTTTGTTGAATGCCTTCTAAATGCTCTGTTTGTGACAATCAGTGAAGGAAACAAATACCATGACTGTTGATGACCAGGGACATGGTTCTGAGTATGGTAAATAGTGATGTTTATTAGATATTCAAATGCCAACATTATGTAGACGGTTGAATATGTCAGTCTAGAATTCATGAGAGAGGTATGGTCAGGAAATCCAAATTTGCAACTCATCAGCAGAGAGAATGCAGAAAGGAGTCAGATCAGACATGCTCAACAAAGGTATGAGCAGAGAGAAGGCAAAAGAATCAATGGTTGACTTCTGGGACCCTTCAGTGCTATGGTGTTAGGAAAAGACAAGGAAGCAGCATATAAATCTATGGGGGGTGACAAAAGAGGAAAAGCAAGAAAATGTGCTGTTCTGGAATTTAACAAACGAAATTATATCAAGGGCATATAATAACCAGCTGTGTAAAATGCTGCTAAGTAAGATGAGAACTGACAATACACTATATAATTTAGCAACGTGGAAGTCATATGTGACCTTAATAAAAGCAATTTCAACAAAACCTGTTTGGAGTAGTTTTAAGAGAGGATGAGAGGGCCGGGCATGGTGGCGCATGCTTGTAATCCCAGTACTTGGGAGGCTAAGACTGGAGGATCCGGGTTTGCGGCGAGCCTCAGCTACTTAGTGAGGCCTTCCACAACTTAGTGAGAACCTGTTTCAAAATAAAGAATAAAAAATAGGGCTGGGGGTGTAGCCTGGAGGTAGAATGCCCCTGGGTTCCATCCCCAGTACCGCAAAAAATAAATAAATAAATAAATAAATAAATAAATAAATAAAGCATGAGAGGAGGGATCCAGGCATGGGAAGCTGAGACAGGAAGATTAAAGGCTTTAGGATAGCATAGGCAATTTTGCAGGACCCTCAGCAACTTACTGAGACCTTGCTTCAAGGCTGGGGATGTAGCTCAGAGGTAGAAAGCCCATGGATTCAATCTCCAGTATCAAAAAAAAAAAAAAAAAGGAGAGAGGATTAGAGGAGAGTAATCAGATAATGAGTATAGATGTGTTTCTAGAAAAGATTTTAGAAGGTAGCAAAGAAAGGGGCCTGAAGCTGGCAAAAGAAATTGGGTAAAGAGACAAGTTGTTTAAATGGGAGTATAATAGCATGTTTGCATATCAATGAAAATAATGCAATAGTGATTAAAAAACTGTTGATGTAGGTGAAGCCCATTTAGGCAAAGTTGTTCTGAAGCAGATGAGAGGGTATGGAATTTAGTATGCAAATGCAGATGAGCTTTGCAAAGAGCATGGCTATTTTGTCTATGGTTATAAGCAGGAAGGTGAAGTATGTGGTTTCCATGCTGGAGTGGAGGTTGGGGAGCTGTGGTGAAGGGCATCCGATGGATATTTCTTATCGCTGCTTTAATTTTGCAGTGATGTAGGACACACAATGAAAGTTTAAGTTTCCATACCACTTAAAAGCTGTATAACTTCAAGTAAGTAATTCGATGTCCTTGAGGTTTTGTTTCCTCATTTGGAAATGGGAATGGAAATAATTTACTGATCCTGAGATTTTTGTCTTCTCCTTTATGTCAGAAACTTGAGGCTAGCAAGATTCATTTGCCAGCCCTCCATCTAGGTAAGTATGACCATACAAATTTGTGCACTTGTTCTATAATTGAAAGGACATCAGCTATACAAAGTGCCTGCCTATACTCCTTGGTGAAACCTTATCCTCCTGCTGTTGATGGGGATGCCCCGAAAGATTTGCATATAAGAGAGCCACTGCCACCCTGGGCCTCAGAACAAGGACACAGAGAACCCTACACCCCTGCTAAGCAGGGTACCACATGCCCCAGAATGTTCTAGCAAGAAATAACTTTCCACTTCATTAAGACACTGAAATAATGAGATAAATTTGTTTCTACATCCTAATTCATCCTAAAAATACCTCTTCTTCATTTATATATACCAAATATATGACAGGTTTCCTTGTATTTCCCTTTTTATCTCTTTGTGTATTTTTTATACTTTTCCTTCTAGAAATTTTTGCATAACTTCTGTGAGAGAACTTCAATCTCTGTGCTTACTACTTTTTAGTATGTTCATTCTTCTTTTTCTTTAGTATGACAATTTTCACTTTTGAGAACATTAATTGAATTTTCCCCAAATAATCTGTTGTTGTTTGGGGGATAGAATATCTTATAACTCTGGAGAAATTAATTTATATTGTGAAATTAATTTTTATCTTATGTTATACAGTCATGTTTCTCAATAACAATCATTTACTTATTTATTAAAAATGTGATATATCAAAAAAATTACCAGGTACCTGCATCATCAAATGATGTTGGCCAAAATTCCTCTCAGTAAGAGCATAAATATTAGCAACTTAAATAGCATAGCCATGTGGATTTCAGTCAGGGGACTTGCTTGAATTCCAGAAGGCAGCCCTAACCTCATAGCTGAAGTGAAGTGAAGGTGGGATGAATCTAAGAAGTAGATTTATAAAAGATTGACCATATTTGTCATCTGGACTTTGACCAAGGGGAACTCTCTTACATGTCTTAATTATCATCTTCTCTGTACACCTTTTGAAAGCTCCCAGTTTGTAATGACAGTGACCCACTGAACATAAGGAGAAAACAAATGCCAACGTTCAGTCTCCTGTCCCAGGAGAAGCCTTCTAGGTTAAAGTGTCAAGGGGTCCCTAATCACATTAAAATGAAATGTGACCAGGCTGCATCAAGAAATGGTACATCCCTGTCACCTTTTCTCTTCTCCCCATAATGGCAATATATATCTGCTGTATTCTAGATAATATGAATGTCTATTCATGTTGTAGAGACAGTGAGATGTCTTGCAGTTGACAGATCTTATTATGCCAGAAATCAGCCGTTCTAAAATTAACATAGGCTCTTATTAAAAGCAATTATGTAGAGCTTCTCTGGTACCTCATATTTCCACCAGAACAACCTCTTCTTCAAATCCTTCCTTACTCTCTTTCTTCTTTATGTGTATTTTTTAAAAATGGGATCATAATCTAGGGATCTAGCACAGACATAACCAGTTACAGACAGGGGAAAATGTTTATCTACTACAGACTATTTGCTATTACAAGTCTAGTGCAGATAATTGTTAGAGGAGTCAGCATTTGACTAGAGCTCAGAGTCTGCAGTTCTCTATGAAAACAGCATTTTTCTATCTTTGAGTCAAGAAAGTCAACTCAGTGGGAAGAGAAAGTTTACACTATCCAATGTTTGTTTTTCAATCACCCAAAAGAGTGTCTTGTATATAGTATGTACCCAATAAATGTTTGTTGGGTGAATTGATGTTAATTAAAAAATATTTGGTAAACTTTTGCCTGCCATTAAAGGTTGCTTATTGAGGATTATAGGAAAGTGACTGCCCCCTACATGAGACTTCATTGTTTTTCATAGCCTATTTTCAATGAACATTCTAAATTAAAATAAATGACATGTACTCTGTACAACACATATATCTCTTCCTCCCTCTTGAAATTATATTTTGGGAATAGTTTTGCCCATGTTTTTATTGAATAACCTCTGAAAAAGATAAGTTTGATATGAATAAAATATGCCCAAGAAACACCCAGACCATGATTTTAAAAGTGTTCATGACCCACTTTGTGTTCATATTCATGACTCATGCTTATATATGAAACTTGAGTATTTTACTGTGCAAAACTAGTTTTTCCCCAAATTCTAATATATATATATACATATATATATTAAGTATTATATTAATATTATATTAAGTATTATATTAATATATATATATATTAAGTACAAAATAGCCAAACTGGAGTAGAGACAAACTATTCTCTAGTGACTTCAACTTTCACTCCTACAATTACCAATTCATGGCTTATATCAAGAAAGAGTCTCAGATGATTGGCAAATGGATAAATGGCTTTATTATTTAGACTACAAGTCATAAAATCATATATCTACAGAGAATAAACAGATGAACATACAAGTAAGTTGGAATATAAGAAAGTGGTTTTGTTTGGAAATGTGGTGTACTAGCATAAGCTGTATCTAAAATATGCAAATCAATGCTTTTGAAAATATCTACTGGGCTGGAGATGTAGCTCAGTGGAAAAAGTGATTGGCTAGCATGTAAGGCCTGGGTTCACCACCAATAATGCAAAGAAAAAAGAAAGAAAAAGAAAAAGAAAGAAAAAACGATTATACCATGATACCATGGTATAATAGCACATGTATTAAGCACATGCACAGTTATATCAGGCATTTTAATTATTAATATGATTGTATTGTAAACAGTGGGCAAGCCAGAAGTGATCCAAATAAGACTATGTTAGAAACAGAATTATTTGCCCAAAGATGGAGAAAAATAATGCTGCATGTTTATACTCCTAATTGTATCCTTTAAAGTCAAAGTCTTTACTTTTAATAGTGGAGATAAACTCAATAAGAATCTCTTGAGCAGAGAGCTCCATTATTTCCCCTTGATAGCCTGTCATGCCCTAAGCACAAAGTTCCCTATCTGGTAGAAAGCATGTGTTTTTAAAAGATAAGATGTATAAGGGGAAGAAAAACTCAGTAGTATGACACCATAGTATCTGTGGGTTTGGGAGTAAGCAAGAAATGGAAATTCAGAAATGGAAACATACATAGGAAAGTAAAGCTTCACTTCAGAGTGAGTCGTTCTCCCAGATTGCACTGCTTCTGAGGAGGAATGAGAAAAACGAGGTCTCCAGTTGTGCAAGCCTCACTGTGCATCAGAATCACATGGGAGACGTTCAAAACTACACATCTCCTACCTTCCTACACACACACACACACACACACACACACACACACACACACACACGTTCTTCAGCAGTCCTTCTCTGAGATTTCAGTCACTAGGTCTGCAGTGTGATCTCTGTTCTAAAACTCTCCCCAAGGAATTCTAATGCAAGTGGTCTATGTGCTATTATTTAGAAGACTGTTTGAAAGCACATAATTCTTCCAGTTATTTAAACTTCACTGCCACAAAAGAGTTTGGAAGGAACCGTTAAAGAAAAACAAGGTGGAGGAAAGGTAACTCCAATATCTGTGTGTGTATGTGTGTGTGTGTGTGTAATTGAGGGGGAGTGCTAGGGATTGAAACCCGGGACAGTCTACCTCTGAGCTACACCTCTAGATCATTTTATTTTCATTTTTATTTTGAAACAGGGTCTTGCTAAGTTACTGAGCCCTGGCCTGGAACCTAAGATCCTCCTGTCTCCACCTCCCACATACTAGGATTACAGGTGTGCACCACAGTGTTGGACTTTCAATAGCAATTATGGTGTGTGGCGTGTTCAGTAAAGAAAGAAGGCAGAAGAAGATGCTTGAAAATTTTTTACTGAAATTTTAATAACTCATGAAATTTCAGGAGAAGCTGTAGTGCATAAACATTTAGAGAATAAAGAATGTTAAATTCATCCACTTATTAAATAAACCTATATTTATTTATTTAACATTTAATCAGATCAAGTGTTGAAGGAGTTAGGAGGTCTAAACTCAATGGTGTTTTAGAATTACAGTTCTTTCTTTCTTTCTTTTTTAGTGGTATTGGGGATTGACTATTTTACCTCTGAGCCAAACCCCCAGCCTTATTTTATTTTTTTAAACAGGGTCTCACTAACTTGCTGAGGGCCTCACTAAGTTGCTGAGTCTAGCCTAGAACCTGCAATCCTTCTGTCTCAACCTCCAAAGTACTGGGATTACAGGCATGTACCACCATGCGTGGTGAAAATTCCAGTCTTAATGTAAAGATGGGAAATAGATTTCAACTCATGTGCTAACACTATTTAATTGGCAGTGGCTGCCTATAACATTTTGTTGACAGATTGTGCAATGCTCTACCTAGGCTCAGAAGTAAAGTGTGTGGCAATCAATAATGTCTGTCATGAAGACAGACATGAATATGGTTACTCATGTCATAGATTCTCTTTTTTGAAAGATAGTCTTATTTTTGCATTTGGAAAATATATCAAGATTTTTTTAATGTCTCCCTTCCATCTCTCAAGTGGATGCATTTTAAATTGCTCTGGCACCCAGAACAATTCTAGGCATTGTGAATGCCAGATGATTTGTGTATACTTGAATTGATGTCTTCCATTTAATTCTTAAATGGCAACCAGACAAATTCTACAAGCTCACATTTTCTTTGAGAGAATCAGAGAGAATCATGGATCCTTATTTCTCTATGTTGAAGCAAATATATGGTTGAAAGTACTCCTCAAGTAGTAAATATTTATAAGTGAGAGAAGTTAGGATTGTTAAATGGCTAGTTGAACATCATTGAACAGCATGGTAATTTGTAGAAGGATAACTGAAGCAGATGTCCCTTTGAGAGAGATGGGGGGGAGTGAATTTCAAGCTAGACCCAAGATTGAAGATGAATTGGACTAAAAACTACAAAACAAAGGCAAAGGACCATGCTAACCTTTTGCCTTTATTATAAAAATAAATTGTATTTTATTACATACAAAAATATTATAAATTATCATATAAATATTATAAAATATTATATCCGATGAAAGCCTCTGAACCTAGGATGCCTGATGTTTTCTAGGACACTACTGACTTCTATGTATTTCCCAATGCTAATTTTAACCATTTGAATGACTCAGACTTCAGAGTATGTCTGCTTTTGAAACACCACTTTTGTTGCTTGTAGAAATCCAAAGAAATGTTGTACCTACATAAAAAGATATTTCACCCTTAACTATATTTTAGTGTATTTTTTCAACTCCAGGGAGGTGACTATGCCATTCATTTCATGTGCTGTCTCACATGCTTATTGACTTGTACTTGATAATATTCTGATAATTGCATGTATATACATGTATATGCTTAGGTTGCATCTTACTGAAGAGCATGATAAATGGGATTTGATAATTCTCTCCAGGCTCTAAAGAGTGGTTCAGATGGTTGAGTCTTGATTGCCTTTTTCCCCTGTTTCTTTTTCTCACGTTTACATTGTTGTTTCAGGTTAGTAATAAAATTGAATTACTGAGAAACATCCTGATCACATTTCCCAAAGGACAGAAAAATAAAATGTAATAAATAAGGAAGTATTCAAGCAGAAAATGCCTAGTGCAACCATATTCAGAACAGCCTCTGTGATGGATAGTCTCTGCTAGTTCAACCTAGTATAGTCCTGTTTTAAGTTTCATTGAGGAAGATGCAAAGTTAGGCCACCCAGCATGGTTTTTCTAGCAAAAAGAGAATATTGCTTATGCATGTAAGAATAGAAGACTGTGAGAAGTGAGCCAGGAGAATCAATCTCTGCAGGGATGCTGGTATGCAGGATGGTTGCTGTCCATTTCCACCTAATGGGGGCTTTGCTTGAACTTGAGAATCAGTAGTTGCGGACTAGATAGGCTACTTTATGTCCAATAGGAAGTATGGAGTATTTTTTTGATCAGAGGCCTGTAGACCAGAGTCCAGTGAGAATAAAAATTAAAGAATTCATGAACTTTCAGTCAAAATATGAGTGGACCAGGGGAAATCTATAAAGATCAAGAGGCGAAGATTGTCAGTAGATTGGTGATATGTCATCAGGCAAGTTGCTTCTGACTAGAGGACACCAAATATAGTAGTACTAAGTGTCATTTCTGTGATGGACTTAGGGGCAACCTATGACCACCCATAGTTAGAGTGGAGAGAGGATGAGAATAAGGATCTTTCTGACTCTGAGAACTCATGAAGGGAAGCTCAAGAGTGGTAAAAAGACTAACACATTAAGAATTAGGGTCAAACATAGTGGCACACACCTGTAATCCCAGTACTTGGGAGGCTGAGACAGGAATTTCAAGTTTCAAAGCTAGCCTCAGCAATTTAGAAAGACCCATGGCAACTTAGCAAGACCCTGTTTCTAAAAAAGGGGGAGTAGCTTGAAGGTAGAGCACCCCTGTGTTCAATCCCTATTGCCATAAAATAAATAAAAAATTTAGTTAGGTATATCTGGATTATAGGACACTGATATCTGTGAATATCATGTGTTAATTAGGAGATACAATGCTTGTTCTTTATCTTTCTTAGAGCGGTTAATGAGAATCAAATTGGAGAACACAAATAAATGATAAAATGTTATTCAAATGTCCTTTATTATCTCTTACATTATTATAATTAATAAAGTTAGACTCAGAATAATAAAGGCAATACACAAAAGGCCCACAGCCAACATCATATTGAATGGGGAAAAACTACGAGCGTTCCCCTTAAAAATAGGAACAAGACAAGGATGAACACTATCGCCACTCCTATTCAATATAGTACCTGAGACTCTAGCCAGAGCAATAAGGCAAGAGAAGGAAATAAAAGGAGTACAAATAGGAAAATAGGAACTGAAACTATCTCTATTTGCAGCTGATATGATATTATACTTAGAAGATCCAACAAACTCAACCAAAAAAAGGCTTATAGAACTGATCAACAAATTCAGCAAAGTGTCTGGATACAAAATCAATCTTAAAAAATCAGAAGCTTTTCTGTATGACAACCATAAACCCACTGAAAAAGAAATCCAGAAAACATTTCCACTCACAATAGCCCTCAAAACAATAAAATACTTAGGAATAAACCTAACCAAAGAGGTAAAAGACCTCTACAAGGAAAATTATAAAACATTGAAAAAAGAAATTGAAGAGGATCTTAGAAGACAAAAAGACCTGCCATGCTCTTGCTTAGGCAGAATAAATATGATCAAAATGGCCATTCTTCCAAAAGTGATCTACAGATTCAATGCAATACCCATTCAATTACCAAGGTCATTCTTCACAGACATAGAAAGATCAGTCCTTAAATTCATTTGAAACAACAAAAAACCCAGAATAGCCAAAATAGTTCTCAGCAACAGAACCACAGAGGAGGAATCACAATACCTGACTTCAAACTATACTACAAAGCGATAGTAATAAAAACAGCATGGTATTGGCACAAAGGCAGACACATAGACCAATGGAAGAGAATAAAATATTCAAAAAAATAAAACTGCACACTTACAGCCAATTGATTTTTGACAAAGGGGCCAGAAATATACACTGGAAAAAAGATAACCTCTTCAACAAATGGTGTTGGTAAAACTGGTTAACCATATGCAGAAAAATGGAAATAAACCCCACTTACTCACCCTGTACAAGTGTCTACTCAAGATGGATCAAAGACCTGGAAATTAGACCAGAGACTTTGCAGCTACTTGAAGAGGGCATAGGTCCAACACTTCAACACATAAACACAGGTAAAAACTTCCTTAACAAGACCCCAAAGGCACAAGAAATTAAAGTGAGGATCAATATGTGGGATTGGATTAAACTGAAGAGCTTCTGCACAGCAAAGGAAACTATCAAGAACCTCAACAGAGAGCAGACAGAATAGGAGAAGATTTTAGCCAGCTACTCCTCTGATAGAGGACTAATATCTAGAATATACAGAGAACTCAAGAAACTCACCACTAAAAAAAACAAATAACCCAATCAAAAATGGGCAAGTGAGCCGGGCGTGGTGGCGCACGCTTGTAATCCCAGTACTTTGGGAGGCGGAGACCGGAGGATCCGGGTTCGCGGCCAGCCTCAGCGCGCGCGCACGA
>PVJS01002604.1:22442-82902 GCA_004027185.1 Glis glis
AAAAAAAAAAAAAAAAAATGGGCAAGTGAACTAAATAGATACTTCACAAAAGAAGAAATACAAATGGCCAATAAATGTATGAAAAAATATTCAATATCATAAGCAATCACAGAGATGCAAATCAAAACTACCCTATAATTTCACCTAACCCCAATTAGAATGACAATCATTAAAAACACAAACAACAACAAATGCTGGCAAGGATGTGGAGAATTAGGAAACTCTTAATACACTGTTGGTGGGATTGCAAATTAGTGCAACCACTTTGGAAAGCAGTGTGGAGGATCCTCAGAAGAATGGGAATGAACCCACCATATGACCCAGCAATACAACTTCTGGGTATCTACCCAAAAGAATGGAAACCAAACTACTGGACTAATACATGTGTATCTATGTTTATAGCTGTACAGTTCACAATTGCCAAACTGTGGAACCAGCCAAGATGTCCATCAACAGATGAATGGATTACAAAACTATGGGATATTACACAATGGAATTTTACTTAGCCATAAAGAAGAACAAAATTATGTCATTTGCAGGGAAATGGATGGAATTGGAGAACATTATGCTAAGTGAGATTAGTCAGTCACAAAAAGCAAAAAGTCTGATGTTCTCCCTAATATGTGGAAGCTAGGGAGAATAGGGTGTAGGAGGGAGTCCAGACAAAGAAAGAAACCTTAGATGAGTGAAGAAGGGGACCTAACTGAGGGAGATAGGAGGGGGGAAGAGGGAAACACCCTAATGCACAGGATGTACATATACAAACTTATCAAAGTCAATCACCATGCTAAACATGAGAAGGAGGGAAGGAGGAGGGAATGGAGTGGGAATTGGGGGAGGGTTAAATGAGTAATGTGTGCATATATTCCTCTACCACCCTGTAACTCATCAAGATGTATGATTACAATGCACCAATAAATTATATAAAAAACTTGCAATAAACAAGTAATAGAGTGCCTCCTCAGGAAAAAAATAAAAATAAAGTTTGAACGGCTTAGTTTTAGATATTACCCAATTATTCCTTCTTTTGCTTGGCTATTCCCTCAAAAAGAGTTGGGAAATTGACTGAGTTTCTTCCTTGAGTGACAACTTGTATCTTCCCTTCCAGAACATTTGCAACACCTTTGTAAACACCTCTGCTCTCCCACAGATACATCAAATGTAGGGAACAATACTAGGATTAGAATATCCTGCTAGCAATGAGGTCCAATTAATACATGCATCTTGGCTCAGGAAGTAATATATATTTGAGATATAATTAAGAAGAATGTAAGCCCTCTTTCATGGGTTTCAGGGCCCATCACAGTCTTGCCCCATTCCTTCAAGGTTTGGGTTCCCATGGTTCCCAAAGCTAGTCTCATGACACCTCCTGGCTGTGCCTACTCAGGACATCAACCTTCAAACTTGACCTTGTTTTCAGACGCTGGCCTATTGTTGCTCATTTGATTCTTTACCTTACAACATTGTCATGAAGTTCAAATGAAGAATTTATGTGAGTATCCTTTGTAAACGATGAAATGCTCTACAAATGAAGAGAGAAAGATATGTTTAACATCAGAAGTATAAAAGTTGTCAATATCAAGATGCAACTACTTGTGTCCAGCCCAACAAACTAGAGTCAGGAGGCTGAGAAGGAAGGATCTTCATGCACACACCTATGGTGAAAACTATTACAAAGGCTCTTTGAAGAGTTCTTGTGTATACATGCCTGTGTAACAAGATCTTTTACCAAGGAACTTCCAAACTGCAGCTTGCAAAATGAGTCCAAAGGATAGCTCTCTCGAGGTACAAGAACATGTACCTGACATACTGTCACTAGTAATGAACTACCAGCTCCTGAAATAAGACCCTATGACCAATGTTCTAGTCTCAAAACCTACGTGTATTTCTCATTTTACTTTTAAAACACCTTTGCCACTCTTTGCCTTCCTGAATATATACATAATTCCCTATGGCATGTGTATTCCCTTTTGCAAATGTTCTGCTTATTCTCAAGTAAACATTACTTTTGGAGCCTCTCTCTTGGTATTTTAGTTGACAAAATATATAGATTTAAGACTCAGTCTTGGAACATGCTAGCTGTATCCCTTTAGGGAGGTGTTTTGGATTCTGTGGCTCTCACCATCTTTATTGCAAACCACATAAATGTAAAAGGTGATTATTGTCAATATCGTATGAATTCCTTTTAGTGTTCAGTTGTACCTATTTTCTGTGCATATTGCTCATGTGCTCAGTGCTGTGAATGTATTCATTCACCCATACACTTATTTATTCATGTAAGAAACATATTTGAAAATACTTATATAAATAAATAAAAATGGCTTTGTTCAAAATTTTCCATTAAGATAATTCATATTATCTTATATAAAATGTAATTTTGAAAGAAGCAAACTTTATAGTATATTCTTCCAAATGTATTTAGTTGATAATCTAAGAAACTTCTTTCACTTTTTTTGTTTATTATTCTTTATTTTGAAACAGGGTCTCACTAAGTTGGAGAGGGCCTCACTAAGTAGCTGAGGCTGGTCGCCAACCCAGATCCTCCGGTCTCAGCCTCCCAAGTACTGGGATTACAAGCGTGTGCCACCATGCCCAGCCACATTTTAATCTTGTTTTAAATATATTCATTTATTGGCGCATTGTAGTTATACATTTTGATAAGTGTCAGGGTATCAGAGGCATGCATGCACACATTGCTCATTTAGCCCTCCCTCAAACCCACCCTATTCCCTCCCCCTTCCCTCCTTTTTGTGCTCAGCATAGTGATTGACTCTAATAAATTTGTGTATATACATCATGTGCATTAGTGGGTTTCCCTTTTCTCCCCTCCCATCTCCTTCAGTTAGGTCCCCTTCTTGTTCATCTAAAGTTTTCTCCTTTGTCTAGAGTCCCTTCTAAGTCCCATTCTCCCTAGCTTCCACTCTCAAAGTTTTTCCCCAATCAGTATGATGTTGGCTGTGGGCCTATTGTATATTGCCCTTATGATGTTGAGGTATGGTCCTTCTATTCTGATTCTCTTCAGAGTTCTTATCATGAATGGGTGTTGGATTTTGTCAAATGCTTTTTCAGCATCTATTGAAATGATCATGTTATTTTTGTCTTTAGTTCTGTTTATGTAGTGGATTACATGGATTGTTTTTCATATGTTGAACCAGCCTTGCATCCCTGGGATGAACCCGACTTGGTCATGGTGTATAATTCTTTTGATGTGGTTTTGAATGCGTGTTGCTAGTAAGTTCATCAATGATATAGGTCTGTAGTTTTCTTTTCTTGAGCTGTCTTTATTTGTTTTTGGTATCAATGTGATGTTGGCTTCATAGAATGTATTTGGGAGAGTACCGTTTATTTCTATTTCATGGAAAAGATTGAGGAGTATTGGGATTAGTTCTTCGATAAAGATTTTATAAAATTCACCTGGGAAACCATCTGGACCTGGGCTTTTCTTTGATGGTAGGCTCCTTATTGCTGCTTCAATTCCTTTTATTGCTATTGGTCGATTTAAATTTTCTATATCTTCTTAATGCAACTTAGGAAGGTTGTACATGTCTAGAAATTTCTCAATTTCTTCTAGGTTTTCTGTTTACTTGGAGTATAGTTTTCCAAAGTAGTGTTTGATAATCCTCTGGAAATCCATGCTATCAGTGGTAATATCACCCTTTTCATCTCTTATTTTACTAATTTGGGTTGATTCTCTCTTTCTTTTGGTTAGGTTCCCTAGTGGTTTATCTATCTTGTTTATTTTTTCAAGGAACCAGCTTTTGGTATTGTTGATTTTTTGTATTTTTTTATTCTCTACTTCGTTGATTTCTGCTCTGATTTTAATAATTTCCTGTCTTCTACTGGCTTTGGGGTTAGACTGTTCCTGTTTTTCAAGGGCTTTGAGGTGTGTCATTAGGTTATTTATTTGGTGATTTTCTGTTCTTCTTATGTGGGCACTCAGTGCTATGAATTTTCTTCTTAATACTGCCTTCAGGGTGTCCCAGAGATTTTGATATGTTGTGTCTCTGTTTTCACTTGTTTCTAGGAATTTCTTAATTTCTCCCCGTATTTCTTCTCTGACCCATTCCTCATTCAGCAGTGTGGTGTTCAGTCTCCACATGTTTATGAGGTTTCTCTGGGTCTTCCTATAGTTGATTTCTAGTTTCATTCCATTATGGTATGAGAAGACGCAGGGGATTATGTCACATTTTTTGAAATTGCTAGTACTCACTTTGTGGCCTATGATATGGTCTATTTTAGAGAAGGTTCCATGGGCAGCTGAAAAAAATGTGAATTCAGCTGTAGTTGGGTGGAATATTCTGTATGTGTCTAGTAGGTCCATTTGGTTTATGGTGTTCCTTAGGTCTGAGGCATCTTTACTGACGTTTTGTCTTGAAGATCAATCTAGTGGTGTGAGAGGGGTGTTGAAGTGTTCCAATATTATTGTATTGGGATCTATGTGTGATTTAACATCATGAAGAGTTTCTTTTATGAAAGTGGTTGCACCTATGTTTGGGGCATAAATGTTGACTATTGTTATATCCTCTTGCTGGATTGTTCCTTTTACCAGTAAGAAATGACCTTCTTTGTCTCTTCTTACAAGTTTAGGTTTGAAGTCTAATTTGTCTAATATCGTAATTGCTACTGCTGCTTGTTTTCGAGTTCTGCTAGTGTGGATTATCTTGCTCCATCCCTTCACCTTTAGTTTGTGCCTATCTTTACTTGTAAGGTGTGTTTCTTGCAGGCAGCATATAGATGGATTGTGATTTTTAATCCATTTTGCTATCTTATGTCTTTTGATTGGGGAGTTGAGAGATGGGTTTTAATTCCTAACATTTTGAGTTTTATTTTCTGTTTGAGGTAGTGTTTGTTCTTTGCCTAATTTTTTGTTTGATGGAAATCAGTTTCTCTGTTTCTGATATTTCCTTATTATTTCTTCCTTGTAATAAATCTCTTTGAGTATTTTTTCTAGTGCTGGTTTGGAAGACATAAAGTCTTTCAGCTTCTGTTTGTCATGGAAGGTTTTTATTTCCCCATCAAATTTGATAGATATCTTTGCTGGGTAGATAAATCTTGGCTGGAAGTTTGTTTGTTTTTTTTTTTTTCCAGAGTGTGGGTTATATCGCTCCAGGCCCTTCTGGCTTTCATGATTTGGTTTGGAAGGTTGGGAGTGATTCTTATTGGTTTGCCTCTGAATGTTACTTGGTCTTTTACTCTCACTGCCTTTAAGATTCTCTCTACATTAGTCAATTTGATTATTATGTGGCATGGTGAACCTCTTCTCTGATCTTGTCTATTAGGGCTTCTATATGTTTCCTGTACCTGTGTGTTGATCTCTCTTTCTATGTTTGGAAAATTTTCTAATATTACTTCTCTGAATAGATTGTTGATTCCTTTGGTTTCAGCTTGTATTCCCTCTTCTATGCTTATTATTCTTAGGTTTGCTTTTTTAAGACTGGCTGAGATCTCTTCAATGTTCAATTCATGCTGTCCAATTGTTTTTTCTAATTTATATACTATGTTTTCATTTTTGGAGAGGTCATCTTCTAAGAGTGAGATTCTGTTTTCCATGTGGTCTAGTCTTTTGTTCATGGTCTGTATTGATTCCTTCATTTCAATTATTGCATCCTTTACTTCCTTCAGAGCTTCTTTTTGGTTCCTGTTCAGGGTGTCAGATTCTTTGTTTATTTGATCCTTCATGCCTTTCAGGCTCTCTCTGAATTATTTTCAGAAATCCTGTATCATTTCTACTATTCTACTGAATTGTCCTTCTGGCAATCTTTGCACTTTTGTGTTGGTGGGTTCTGTTGTTGTGGGGTTGTGGGAGCTTATTGTTTCTTTACTATTCTTCCTTTTCATGATTTCAGGTTTTTTATGTTTATACCTTTGTTGCTTTTGGTCGCTCTCGCTCTCTCACTCTGTAGGATTCCTATGTCTAATCTCTCTCCCTTTATAATTTCTTATCCTGGAGGTAGATAGTTGCTACTAGGTATACCTTAAAGTTGAATAGCCTTTACTGAATGGTTATTCTCACTTGCTTGGTATAATGTCCATTTGCAGGCCCAATTCTTGGTCTCCTTCAGTAATTCGGACCCTTGCCTGGTGCCTCTCACTACCTCTGCAGGCGACCAGTGCCGCCATTGCCACTCTCACTGTAAGTGTGGGTCTCCGCGGTCTCCACTCGGGCTGTCCCTATGTCTCTGTCTGTCTACAACTATGGCAGGTGTCACTAACAGGGGGCCCCAGTCTTGTGTGTCTCTTTGCCTACAGAAGCGGCGAATGTCACTTTGACCCGATTCTGTACAAACACGGAACTCCATGTTTTCCACAGATTGGGCTGGTTGAGTCCAATTTTTCCCCAGCTGTATTTCCTGTGGTGATCCCTGGGGATTCTATAAGGGTGCTGCGACCTGCGGGCTGCATGTATGTCCCACCCAAATGTCTCCATGGACTGTCTGCTTATCCACGCATCTACCGCGTCCCACAGCAGACCCCACTCCCACCTCCACCAGGGCTATCCACACAGTCTCAGACCCCGCGGATCCCTGTGGCCACACTGGGTGGTCTCCCCCTGGGGTGGCTCGTTGACTTACGGTCTCGTTGAGCGCTGCTCTTAATCTCTGGGGTGGGGGGGCTCAGCCACTGCCGCAGGTTCTGGTCAGACCTCCGGGCCCTGTGGACTCTGCCGAGCATGGATCGAACTGCTGCTCGTTTTTGTCGCTGATGCTCTGCAGTGCTGGTTTTACAACAGGTCCCTGGCTTCTTTGTTGGTGGCCTGCAGAAGCTGCAATGCCTGTAGCCACCAGTGCGGTTTGACCAAGATGGTGCTGCCGCCGCTTCTGCAAACGCAGCAGTTCGGGTCTGTGTCGCGTGGAGCGAGTTGCTGCTTGCCTTCACTGCAGCTATTCTGCAGCTGCTGGATTCACAACAGGTAGTTGGCATCTCCATTGGTCTTGTGTGGAAGCCACAATGCTGGTAGCTGCCAGTAAGTCCTGCCAAGATGGCGCCGCTGCAGCCACTGTCGCCGCCACTGTTTGGTGTGTTGAGTGTGGAGGAGCCGCTGCTTGCCTTCGACTCTGCTGATCTGCAGTTGAACTCACAGCAGGTCTCTGGCTTCTCCGCTGGTGGCGTGTGGAAGCCGCAATGCCGGTAGTGGCCGGCGCGGTCTGGCCAAGATGGCATCACCACTTTTCCTTAGGTGAGGCACTTGGAGCTCTTTACTTTCCTCTGTTTTGTCTTCTGGCTTTGATTCTGTCATGTTTCAAATTTTTCGTTGTTTAGTTCAAGTTTTTGTTGCTTTTCTTCTCCTGTCGAGAAGTTGCTTTCACAGCAATTAGACCCAAGTCTCAGAGAGATCGTAACATGGTATCTCCCTTAGTTGACATCTTGGACCGCCCTATTTTAATCTTATCAGATAATTACATGAGACTTAGCACCAGATTATAGCTGTAAATTTTATTTTGTTGTTGTTGTCATTTATACTTTTATGGGTGCATGATAGTCTTACATCATGATGTAGTTCATAGTGATAATGACACACATGCACACAGCATGTGGTGAGTTTTCCCCCGGCTCCTCCCTCACTGGACTCCTTCCCCATACAGGGTATTGAGATTGGCATTGGTATTCTCACATATGTACATAATGTCAGTGGAAATGTTTCCTTCATTAATTCTCCCTCTCCCTCCTCCTTCCCCCAAACTACCTCCCTTGCTCCACTGGAGTTTCTCCTCCATTATCTAAAATCCCTCTTATACCCCAGTTACTCCCTAGCCTCTGCATATGAGAGAAAACTTATGACCCTTCACTTCCTGAATAGAAATACTCTCATTCAACTTTTTTCCAGTGAAATTTTCATTCTACAGGACATTTTCATAAATATTTCTGGTGTTTTATATTTTACTATGTTACCTACTTAACATATAGTTACTAACATTACAATTCTACTATTAATAAATTGCTGTTTTTTGGGAAATAACTTTCATTTTTGTTTTCTTCCTAAATAATTTTTATTTTACCCATGATTATCAGTTATAATCTGAGTGTCAAATACAATTAGTAATCAGTAAGTGGCATATAATTTTGTGGGTCGCATGGTCTCCTCTGGTAAAATAACTGGTTTGTTACCTATCTCCAACACCACCTATGGACATTAATAGTTTTGTGATATTTGTGAATCAGTAGAATGATATACTTTTTTAAAAAGCTAATTTATTCTATAATCTGAATTAATTTTCTGGTTCATAGAATCTTATAAGAAAAGGTAGATATATTTAGGCCTTTCATAATGAACACTGACATGTTTTAAATTAGTTAACATGAAAAATACTTTTCATTATATAATATTTTCATTTTCCTGTGATTGTATCATCTCATATATTTATTCCTGATGGAATATTTTAAGTAGTCAGAATCTACCTTAACTTTCTTTTTTTATTTTTTTATTTTATTTTATTTTTTTATGTTTTTATTGGTGCATTGTAGTCTCACATCACAATGAGTATCAGTTTGGTGTTAACTTTCTTAACTACTCATGTTTTTATCATTTAGACTCTGAATATTGAGAAAAGCTGCAGCTCCATCTGCTAAAAGATAGTGTCTGTTGTTCAAAGAGTTTTTATTCATTAGCTCTCCAAATTTAAATATTCACTTTCTTAGAAGACATTCCCTGACACCACTTCCCACACTCCAGGCTATGGCTCAATAATGTACCTTATAGCTGGAGGTAGTGGTGCACACCTGTAATCATAGTACTTGGGAGGCTGAGACAAGAGGATTGCAGATCCAAGGCTAGCCCCAGAAATTTAGCAAGACCTTCAGCAACTTAGGGAGACCCTATCTGAAGACCAAAAATTAAAAAGGTATTGAGGTTGTAGCTTGTGAATCTTATAAAAAGAAATATGAATTTCTTCAAATAACTTGGTTATTCTCTACTTTTAATTTCCACTCTAAAGTTTTAGTGAAATTTAAGTCAATTTGACCATTTATCCTTTTCTTGAAGAGGTTTTCATAAGCATCATCATCATCATCATCATCATTATCAAGCACATCTTTGTGAACCCTGGGAAGAACATATTAGAATTATATACATTTTACACCTGAGAAATATAAATTACAGAGAGTTAAATAACTTTTATTTGGTTATGCTATAAACTCAGATACTCTGTATTAAGAGACCGCATTTAATCATCCCACTATAGATCGTGAAGACATTGATGTGACAGGGTTTTGTGCATCTGGTGTTTAATATTATCTGTCCACACTGCTGGTATTCAGCAAGTTATCCTCCATACCATCTGGTCCGAGGTTAATCATCTTCCTGGATCACCAAGGAGATGTCTCTCATTATCATCTAAATGTTCATTCTAGATTCAGTAATTATTTTTTTTTCGATTTCCATGCCATTCTTGGCTACACAGGAATAAGTGGACTTCAGCACCACAATAGAATGAAGAAATCGCTGTGAATCTAAAAGTGTGCCTGTGTAGAATCAATGAAGAGCCATGTCCTTGCTCTGGGACCGAGTTGGGTTGTTCTTAGGATGCAGAGAACTACTCCTGTATCCAAAACATCCATTTAGGATTTTGTCCTTATGAAGTATATTATGGGATTTTGTTCTGTGGCATCCAGCAATGTCTACTTGCTTATAAACCCTCATATACTATTCTTTTTTTCTTACATTAAATAAATCATCTCATTTTCTGGCAGGAGGAGACCTTGTTCTTTTTTATGAAAAATTCTGAGTACTTTTTATGGTCTGGGAGTCCTTTCTGTTTGGGGAGGCATGTAGATTTACTTTCAAAGAGCAAGAAAATCTACTTTGTCCTCTGCCCTTGGCAGCAGCATTGTATCCTTAGGCAGTGACGACACCCCGGCCCAGGTGCCATCATGTGAGTAAGGAAAAGAGAACTCTGCTGTGCTCAAGACGCTGGTCTGCCAAAGCTGCTGTCTCCCTATTGTTAGCTTCCACAGCAGCCTGTGTATGCCCTGACACCATGTTCATGCTTCATTTTAGGTAATATCTTGACTGTGTTCCTTAGCATATTCTAAACTTTGTGAAGGCAGCTCTGTGCTTTGATTTTTGCTACTTGGCATGTGGTAAACTCTTAATAAATAATCAATGGATGATAAATAAATAAATAAGCTAGTCAAATAAGACCACTGAAATTTCTTGGCCTAGCTTAATATAAGACCATCATCATTTGAGAAAAGCACGGGCCATATTTAGAACTGAATGGACCATTTTGAACTGCATCCACTTGTAATTGTAGCCTTGCTCTAGCTTTGGTCCATATCAGTATTTGGGTCCAAGATGAATTCTCCTTGCTCTGTATGATGCCCAGTGGAACAGAGTGAGAAACCATGTATATCAACATAGCTGCCACATCTATAACTATTCCAATATGTAGATGGTCTTCGTTTTCATAGAGAAGTTATGAGAAATGGTAAACATTAAAGATAGAGTATCCAATTACAGAATAATGGAACACCCAACATATTGGAAGTATTCTTGTAACCCCTGTCTTCTGTGGTTATGTGAGGCATGTACCCCATGAAGCACAGAAGATGCACAGATATCTAATTTCTTGAGCACATGCTAGGATGACTATTTTATGTAAACATCTAATTTCATGATAATGAGAAAAATAACTAGCATTTATTGGTTGCTTACTCTTTCTATCCCAAGTACTGTGCTAAACGCTTTACATGTACAAACTCACTTAACCTCTCTAAAAATCCTACAGTATAGATGATCTTGTCATCTACACTGGAGAGTTTACAAGAGAGAAGCTGGGGTTCAAGGAAGATAAATGATTTTAACCAAAGTCATATTGTTAGTAAGAGTCTAACTTAGTACTTAAACCAATTCTCTGACCTCAAAGCCCATGTATTTAATGAACAAGCTTAGCTGTTTCTACCATATTACTGAGAAATAGGCAGGTACACAAAAATCAATTTAAGGTGGCATAGGGCATATGGTATCTATATGGGATGGAAACGATGGAACCTACTTAGAGAACATTCAAATGATCATAGGATTACTAAGGGAAATTCATCAGCTCTATTTTCATCACCTTTTTAATGAATCTTGACAGATATAGTGTTCTGGGGAATATGAAATTTTGGTTTAGGAATGCACTTAAGTGTACACATCTCCCATCAATTATCAATGACATTCTATATACATAATTTCCCCTCCTCGGTCGCCATTGCTTCCCCTGAATCACTTCCAAAGAAATGAGCAAATCTGAAAGCTGACTTTCAACAAAACCCACCACATCATCAGAGGAAAAGAGGTAGATAACAAAGTAGCCTTGAGTTGCAGTATTGTGGTGATATAGCGGACCTTGGATAAGCCTTCGATTTGCTGGATCCATAACTCTGAGTGAGCCCAGAGCACTGGGAATCATTATCTTTATTCTCTCTTGACATTAGCTGAAGAAATATTCAAGTCAGACAGTGTCAAAGAGTGTTACTATCACTGAGCACTCCTTTTGTTATTAGTCTTATTAGAGAAAACTCAGGGAGACTTTGTATGGTACCCACATCTGACACATTTGTCTCAAAGAATGACTTTTCAAAAGCACTTTTCAAGTCAAATGGCCCCCATACCTGGATAAAAATGTACCAGGTCCCATCTCCTTTGAGATTCAGTCACTTTTCCCATGCTACTGGATGTGTTAACTGGTCCAGCCTGCTTTAGAGATCATAAAAAAAAAGTCCAACTTAGCATCTTCTAAAGTCAGCATCAGAAAACTAGAAGGTTCTGGAATTTGAGCAAGATTCCCCACGTTTGTAAAAGCATTGATAGCCCAGATGATAGGGCGAATACTTGCCAAAGTATGATGAAGAGTCTGTTTTCTGTAAACTCATTTCTGTAATAGCTGTCATAGATCGGCATGGTGTTACGACTGGGGGGTGGGGGGTCAGGGAATTCTCCAGTCAGGAAGGAGGAGGGATGAAGATGTGTGGAATCAGATGCGCTGCAGCTGCAGGACCTTGGGGAAGACACTTAACTTTTCTGACCTTTACTTTTCCTGTCTGCAAAATGGCAACATGGGTTTTTATCTTATGATGTTATAGTGTTATGTTAGATAATATTCATCATAACACCTGCCATAGGGTGAACACTCAAAAAGTTTTACTGGCTGCTTCAGTACCACCACCATTCTCCCAATCAGGGATCAGCGAATTCCATCATCAGGCCGAGTCTGGACTGCAACCTATTCTCATTAACACAATTTTGTTGGAACACAGTCACAGCCAGTTGCTTACATGTTGTCTGGCTGACTTTGCCTGACAGCAGCAGCATTGCATAGTTATTGCAGGGATCTGCACAGAAGTGGTTGCCTTCCCTGATCAGTGGCTCCAAAGCATCCAGGACCAAGAAGCAAACTCTGATTTCTGTCCCTACCCAGATTATATATTGGAGTTTTCATATAATTTTATTGTAGAAAAATGAGGAAAAGGAAAAGTAGAAAGACTAATGGTGAGCAAACTAGGTTAGGGAGGATTCTTTTTTTTTCCCTCAAGGGGAATGACAGGACCTTCTGAACTGGTAGGTAGGCCAAAAAGGATGAGTCAGCAGGTAGGACTGCCCAGGAAAGACACATTAGCTAGAATGAGATGGAGTGTCTGTGGGACTGTAAGTGGACTTCAGTGATGGAGTACTAAGTATGGAGTTGGGTGCATGCATTGGAAGATGAAATCGGGCAGCTGGATGGCCGGCAGAGAGATTCTGCTTGATACTGGGTGTAGTCTGAAGGAACTAGAATTTTGACTTGTAAGAAATAGGGACTTTGAAGCCGGGCGTGGTGGTGCACGCTTGTAATCCCAGTACTTTGGGAGGCGGAGACCGGAGGATCTGGGTTCGCGGCCAGCCTCAGCTCTCGCTCTCTCTCTCCCTGTCTCTCTCTCTCTCTCTCTCTCTCTCTCTCTCTCCTTAGTGAGGCCCTCTGCAACTTCGTGAGACCCGGTTTCAAAATAAAGCATAAAAAATAGGGCCGGGGGCATAGCGCGGAGGTAGAACGCCCCTGCGTTCAATTCCCGGTACCGAAAAAAAAAAAAGAAATAGGGGACTTTGAAAGGTAGAAGTCAAAAGTGACAGTCTAAGCATTTCTTTTGTGTTGTATGGTTATGGAAGAGAAGATGCAACAATAATTGAGAGATAATGAAATGGTGTCAAGGAGCACAGCTGGGAAGCGGTATTGATGATGCATGTAATGTGTATTTTTCTAATTCTCACATGTAAATCAGTCAAGTATTGCCGGGACTGGAAAAATTTGGAAAATTCAGGCTTGTTAGAAAGTCAATACAATTTTTTCTAGATTTTTGGTTAAATCACTTTCGATTTATGCAAACCCAAATCAAGAGAGCCACCATGCCTTATGGAGAGTGGATTAAAGAAGACTTAGAACATGCCCTTTCACAGTGACTGGGGGAGCATTCCCGTGGATGTCAGGCCTGTGGATGTCAGGCCCCTGGTAGCAGCAATAACCAGAGAATTTATTTATTGAGTGATAAATTATGAACTCATAACAAGAATATTTTTCTCAGAACACTCAGAGAACTGGAACTGGAGATTATTATATCAAATGAAATAAGGCAGGCACAGAAAGATAAGTACTGTACAATCTCAGTGAATACAATGGTGGTTACCAGAGAGGATATGGGGTAAGGAGGGATGGGGAATTGGAGGGATGAGTACTAAAGTATACATAGGAGCAAGAAATTTCAGTGTGCTATTGTAGAGTATGGATAATGCTAAGTACTGTATATTTGTGTAGTATGGATAATGTTAATGCACTGTATTTTAAATATTTTAAAAAGATGAAAAGATTTTCAATGTTTTCACCATAAAGAAATGTGAAATGGAGCTGGGTGTGGCGGTGCACGCTTTCAATCCCAGTTCTTGGGAGGCTGAGACAGGAGGATCGCAGGTTCACAGCCAACCTCAGCTACTTAGTGAGGTCCTCCGCAACATAGTGAGACCCTGTTTCAAAATAAAGAATGAAAAATAGGGCCGGGGTATAGCTTGGAGATAGAATGCCCCTGGGTTCAATCCACAGTACCAAAAAGAAAAAAGAAATGAGAATTGGTTGAAGAGATATGTTTAACTTGATTTAAACATTGTACAATGCATGCATGTATTGAAGCACTCAGATCAACTTTGGAGCTGTCCATTATTAACATTTCTATCATACATGTAAGAGCACTGGTACTTAGAGAAATGAAGTAATATGCCCAAAGTTACAGGGGCAGAAAATAGCAGAGCTGAGATTTAGATACAAATATCCTCTCCTCTATAGATTGCACAATGATTGAGTGCAGAAGACTTCATTTTCTTGTGTTCTTAGAAGACTGACTGGCATGCAGTGGAGGCAGAATAAATAGTTGCAAATAATGAAAAAATTAATAAATAATTTGAAATTTTATGCTCATAAAATTTATCAGTGCTCATCAGTAGCTCAAAAAGGAACCAGGTATTTTTGTTATGCTTGTAATCATGTCAAATAACATTAGGGTCATCTTAAAAATATGCCTCGAGTGCCATTTCCTCTCTGAACACAATGTATTTATACTGCATTTTGCTAGTTACTAAGAACTTCACCATGTATCATCGTATTTACTCTTCATGACAACCTTATCAGATGTTCTATTTTGCAGATGGAAAATCTGAAGTTCAGAGAGGTTACCTGACCAAGGTTACACATCTAAAATTCCCTATCTCCTGAATTCAAGTGTGTGTCCTTTCTATTATATCAGAACTGTTTCATATGTAGATACAAAACGGGGAGCTGTAAAGGACGCAAAAATATTTTTCACTTTCTATCAAACTCTTATATATATTTATATATATGTGTATGTATGTGTATACTATAAATATACATGCACACACATATATTTATACAAAGTAATGCATGATTGCACGGCTCAATACATTTTCATGCACCCTTATAACCAGCACCCAGATCATGAAGTACAGCAGTACTAGTGCCAAGGATTCTCTTGTGCTCCATTTTTTTTTTTTTGAGGTACCAGGGATTGAACCCAGGGGCATTCTACCTCCGAGCTACATCCCCGGCCCTATTTTTTATCCTTTATTTTGAAGCACGGTCTCACAAAGTTGTGGAGGGCCTCACTAAGTAGCTGAGGTTGGCCGCGAACCCGGATCCTCCGGTTTCCGCCTCCCAAGTACTGGGATTACAAGCATGCGCCACCACGCCCTGGCCTCTTGTGCTCCATTTCAACCCCTAAGCTCTTCCCTGGAAGATAAACGCGCTACATTGTTCTTTTATCATTCTCCTTGTATATTTGATGGGCACATAACAATGATACATCTTTATAGGTAAAATGTTATGTATTGATCTATGTATATAGTTTTTAATAATGAAACCAAGGTAATTAGCATATCAACCACCATAAACATTCATCAGTTATTAGTGGTGAGAAATGTCTGTCGCACAATAGGTGACTCTAGTTACTTTGACTTCTAATGGGATGGACTGACTTCACCTGCTGTTGTATTTTATGTGAGTGGAAGCAAACAATATGCATTCTTTTGCTTTTGAGTACTTTTACGCAATAGTATTGTGTGTGTGTGTGTGTGTGTGTGAACTGGGGATTGAACAGAGAGACATTCTACCTCTGAGCTATACCCGCAGACCTATTTTCATTTTTTATTTTAAAATGTTCTCACTAAGTTGATGACGGCCTCGTTATGTTCCTGAGGCTGTGATCCTCTGTGATCCTCTGTGGGTGATCTGAGGTGACTGGAGCTGCCTGGTCTATGTTATCCGTTCTCTGAGAACATGGCGTGTCTCTAGGCTTGGCACACCGAGCCTGGCGGGAAGCACACTTCCTGCAAGAGCGCAGCCTGTTCTGATGAGAAACGGAGCATAGAGGGGGCTACGGCCTTGGAGAATCCGAGTCTCCTGATATTCTTGCTCTTGCTCCCTGAGAAAGTGATAAGCACTTGATTGCTCAGTGTCTTAATTCTTAGAAGCTTTGTTTTAAAAAGATACACGGTGGTTTGATTGGACTAGTGCCTTCCTGTACCAAGTTCCCAGGATTCTGTCTATAAAAGAAGTCTGTTGCTTTTAATAAATATGCATTTGCTTGGAGTTGGTCGCCTTCTTTGCATCCCCCGTGTCCTGGTTTCGTCGTGGTTGCATCTTCCTGGGGTCTCCGCTCCACTAGAGAGCGACCACAATCCTCCTCTCTCAGCCCTACTGGCATTACAGGTGTGCGCCACCACATCTGGCCTCACTCCATAATATATTTAGGAAGTTCATCAATTTTGTGTGTATAATTTGTTTATTCTCATAGCTTTATTATATTTCATTATTTGAATATATCATCATTAATTAAATATATAGACAAATACATGTGTGTATATCCAAATATAGCATATATAGATATATCAACTATTTTAATGTCATTTGGGTAGTTTCCAGTTTAAAATCTAAAAATTATTTGATTCAAATAGTGATGCTATGAAGATTCTTGTACAGTGTCTTTTGATGAGCATATATAGACATTTCTGTTGATTATATAATTAACAGAATTGCTGGGTTATAAAGGTATACTTCTGCTAGAGAGATTTATGCAGTTATTATTTTTTCCACAATTATCATTTTCTTATATTCCTATTGATTAGTTTGGGATTGAATTAGGAATGTAGTACAATAGAATTAGGAATGATGAAAAGCATGTTTGTTTTATAAAAAGTGGGGACACATTAACCCTGAGAGGTGGTGAGGATATCACACTTACTACTTCTAGTGTAGTGGACCCCTACAACAGTGCTATAATTTACATTCCAAAGGCCACTTGGTTCATTTTATTTGATCCCTTACACGTAGGTCAGCCTTGGTTCTTACACTTAGATTGTTGAAAGGATATTGCACTAGAGAATTCCAGCATTTATAAAACTTGATGAAAATTTTTTCCAGCAAAGACCTTAACTTACTCCAATATTCTGGACATATTTTACTCCCAATATAACCATTTAAGTTTTAACTATGATAACATTTTTTAAAGAGGAGGAAAACAATAAACTACCTTGTTTAAGAATGATGGATGGAAGCAGGGCTATATTATCTCTTTACTACATGAACTTTGGAGGCCATGGTTACTAAAGCAAGCTGTTTTTAAAAGGAGAAAATGATAGTAAAAACATCTCATTGTTATCTGATTACTTCAAAGAATCAGTGTCTTTGTGTGTGTGTGTGTGTGTGTGTGTGTGTGTGTGTGTGTGTGGTACTGGGGATTGAACCCAAATGCATTCTACTTCTGAGCTATACCCCCAGCCCTATTTTATTTATTTATTTTTTAAACAAAGTCTCGCTAACTTTCCACTTGCTGCTGGCCTTGACCTGTGGTCCTCCTGTCTCAGTCTCCTGAGAACAGGGTTTATAGGTCAGTACCACAGCACCCAACTTCAGTGTCATTTTTTAAAGGAATTTTATAGCTGGGCACAATGATATATGCCATAATTCAGTCACTTTGGAGGCTGAGGCGGAAGGATCACATGTTTGAGTCCAGTCTGGGCAACTTAGGGAGACCTTGTCTCAAAATAAAATTTAAAAGCTGGGCGTGGTGGAACATGCTTGTAATCCCAGTACTTGGGAGGCTGAGACCGGAGGATCACAGGATCATGGCCAGCCTCAGCTACTTAGTGAGGCCCTCTGCAACTTAGTAAGACAATGTTTCAAAATAAAGAATAAAAAAATAGGGCTGGGGGTATAGCTCGTAGGTAGAATGCCCCTGGGTTCTATCCCCAGTACCACAAATAAAATAAAATAAAATAAAATAAAATAAAATAAAATAAAATTTAGAAAGGGGTTGGAATTGTAGTTCAGTGATTGAGAGCTTCCCTAGCATGTGGGAGGCTGGGGTTCAAGAAGAAGGAGGAGGAGGAGGAGGAGGAGGAAGGAGGGAGGAGAAGGAAGGGGAAGAAGAGACAGGATTTTACTTGATTGGAAGAGTGGTTGGGGAAAAGATTAGTTACTAGTTTGGATAAAGAAGTCATAAAGGATATTTGGGGTCAATTAGGAAATATAAAATGTTATTTAGGTGTCAAAGATAAAAATTGACTAAAATAAAAAGATTAAAATTGATAAAAAGGGAGGTTGGAGAATAGTACGTACAATACGATCTCACTCTAGTAAAAAATAAAAAAAAGACAATAAAATAGGTTTTCAAAACTAAAAAAAAAATACCTTGTGTGTGTGAGAAAGAGAGAGAGTGTGTGTGTGTGTGTGTGTGTGTGTGTGTGTGTGTACAAGCATTATCTTAAAGAAAAAATCCAGAAATACGTGAGCTGAAGATATTATTAGTAGTGATCTGGGTGGAAGTTTAAAGTTCTTATTACTTTTGTTATTGCTTTTAATGTTATTTGTCTTTATTTTCAACATTTCTATTGCATATAAGTTCTGATTATGTGTTAATAAAAAAGGCTATTTTAATTATAAGTAAACACATAAGGAAATAGTCAAGGCATTCAGCACCACAAATTATCTGATGGGTGATTAATGCAAATGGATAATCTAATAATAGCAGTAGCGATTAAAACACCATTAATTAGCATTGATTAAGTGTGCCAACAACTGTGATAAGTATTGTAACTGTGTAAGTTGTGCCAACAACTGTGATAAGTAAAAAATACCCTGTGTGTATGAGAAAGAGAGAAAGTACGTGTGTGTGTGCGTGTGTGAGTGTGTGTGTACAAGCATGATCTTAAAGAAAAAAGCTGAAGATATTATTAGTAGTGATCTGGGTGGAAGTTTAAAGTTCTTATTACTTTTGTTATTGCTTTTAATGTTGTTACTTGTCTTTATTTTCAACATTTCTATTGTATATAAGTTCTGATTATGTGCTAATAAAAAGGGCTATTTTAATTATAAGTAAACACATAAGGAAATAGTCAAGGCATTCAGCACCACAAATTATCTAATGGGTGATTAATGCAAATGGATAATCTAATAATAGCAGTAGCGATTAAAATACCATTAATTAGCATTGATTAAGTGTGCCAACAATTGTGATAAGTATTGTACAAACATCATGTCAATTGATCCTCATTAAGGCCCTATGAAGCAAGTACTGGTTTTATTCATAGATTATAGATGAGGAAACCGAAGATCACAGAGGTTTACCAACTTGCTTTGGGACACAGGTAGCAAGTGACGGGAGGTGAGATTTAAATCCACATCTGTCTGAATGCAAATAACTCTCATTTAATTACCATATTCAGTGCATCTGATCATCTCGTTAGCAACATCACTTTACCCTCATTGGCAGTTCCCATGACTATTCTTCTATTCTACTAAATATATAATTTATTCCAAAATTATCAGAGTATCAGTCACATTAAGAAATTGCTAGGTCCTTAAATATAGAAATTTAGTTAGTTTGTAAAAACTTACAAAGGAGTGGCTGGTTTGCATTCAAAGAGCTCACAACCTATGAGATTTCTATCACTGTAGAGAAAATTTGAATTTATTTTATTTTTGAAAAGTCAATTTTAGTGCAGAGGAATAAACAAATAAATTGAAAACATTTTTTTCTGTAGTATGTGAATATTCTAATAAACTAGGGAAAATACTTAAGATCATTTTATATAGATGTTCATATAGATACTGATAGATACTTATTAAAGAATGGATGTGTAGATAGAAATTTATTAATGTTTTAAGTAGATAAAATATGAACTGAATCTTAATTAAGTACCTTCATAAATATGTATTAAATATGCTTAAGATTTCATATATTCCCTTCTGGTTGAAAAGAATTGTTCCAGGAGACACATTTTGCAGAAGCACATATATTTCATGTATGTGCCTAATTTCATTTTAAAGTTCACTGAGATTTATGCTGCAATTAAACTTAATTGAACAAAACAAAAGTTTACAGAAAAAGCAGCAGATGTAAAAAGCTAAGGAAAATGTATGATAGATCTTTTTATTTTAAATGACACTAAAATGTCATGCTTTTCTAGTGAAATAAGGTGACTTACTGACGTGATTAAAATGTTTGATATGAAACCAATTCAGAAGTAAGAGGAAAGGAAAGTATTTTAAGAGTGTGTCAGGACCACTCAACTGATGGGCTGCTTTAGCTGGGTCATTTAGGAAAGGGAGAAAAAAAATTAAACTTCTTGAAATCCATGGACCTATTTTTGAACGATTTGGATTTGGGATATAGGGACTGTGTGTGTGTGTGTGTGTGTGTGTGTGTGTGTGTGTGTGTTATTGGAGATGGAACCCAGGACCTTGTGTATGCTAGACAAGAACTCTACCACTAAACTACACCCCAGCTCTGAAATGTTATTCGTTGCATGGAGAAGGGGAGAAGAGACAAAGGTTTATACTTAATTTTCATGCTTTAATATTTTCCTGGTGCCACTTTAAAGAAAGCACCAATTCTAATTAAATGTGAGAAAATAGTACCAAACATTTCCTACTAGACTATTTATAATATACTGTAAATGCATTGGTGATAGGGATTTTCTAAATGGACAAGGACAATTCCATCAAAGAAAACAACTGACATTCTTTGCAGAATTTTGTACATTTGACAAGGAGATGTAGCTGAAAAGGGGAAGGTGCCAGAGATATTTTCAAACAATTGTTTTGAACATCAATTTTTCTTTCACACTGTCTCCCTCCCAGATTAAGACAATTCACCAAAGAAATTCTCAGTACAATCGTAATAAACTAGGAGGCATTTTAGAATGGCAGTTATCATCAAGTAGACCTATGCCCTGGGAGTGAGTTGTGGAGATCATAAATCTCCTGTTTTCTTATGTGTAGATAATGTTCCAGAAGCTAATTATGCCCTCAACTCCCACTCACAGGTAAGAGAATATTTCCACTACATTTAGATTTGGCCTTCCAAGATGTTTACATTTAAAAAGACAAAAGGATTCCCTATTCCATAGAAAACCTTGTTGACAGTAAAGCAGAGGACTTAGTGCAACTCGTTTCCTTATCAAGAGCCCCAGGATGTCTTCCTCGCACCAGGATGGTCAGTATATTTATGCATTTTGTGAGCAAGGACGATGCTATGGTTTGCACTGCATTATAGAACTTTCTGTGGTAAACATGTCTAGTAAGGAGAGTATGGGGGTGCAGAGTCCCCCACTAGAGTGTAGATCCTGGCTATGCCAGTTTACCAGTGAGGGGATCTTGGGCCAATTCCTTAATCCCTCTTTTTCTTCATCTGTTTTTATTAGAGTTGTTTTAAGAATTAAATTAGTTTTAAAGCACTTCAAATAATAATTGACAAATAAATAGTATATGTACTCAGGACATTAGATATTACTTTCACAAACATTCATATCCATTTGGTACATAGTGTTCTAATGCTTGGCCACTCAATATCTTTATTGGATGGATTTGTTCATAATTGGGTGAGCCCAACTGGATTTGTTAGTTATATTAGCCTTATGGTGTATCAGAATGCATCAGAAAAAATACTCAAATTACAAAAATGATCATATTTCTTTTTTGTTTATTTATTTTTTTGTGGCACTGGGGATTGAACCCAGAGGGGTTCTACCTCCAAGCTACACCCCCGGCCCTATTTTTTATACTGTATTTTGAAACTGGGTCTCACGAAGTTGTGGAGGCCTCACTAAGTAGCTGAGGCTGGCCGCAAACCCGGATCCTCCGGTCTCCCCCTCCCAAGTACTGGGATTACAAGCGTGCGCCACCACACCCGGCCCTTGTGTTGTTTTTAAGTGCATAATAAGAAATGAAAAAATCAAGGTAGCCCTCTGCACAGTCTATCTAAAAAATGTTCCTCTTGTCCAAAATATGAGAAATTGATTAGTACTATGATGATAAAATATTATCATGATAACAGTAAATCATCCAGGCAGCATTTCCACTGAGTCACTTTAAACCTGTGAATTGATTATAAAGTTCTTATTATATGAAGTCAGAAGTTTCACTTGCTGAAGGCAGAGAACTTGTTGAACATACTACCCTTAAGAAAGCATTGATTAGACATATGGTACTGGGTTTGTGGATTGACTTGATCTATCTGGAACATGAATCTCTGGGCCTATGTTGCATAGGCACATTGCTTTAGTAAATTATTATGAGATGCTAATTTACAGAAAAAAAACTGTGGGTGTAGTAATTTGTCTATATTGGAGAATCTGTTTTCTTAGGTTTTTACTTTAGAAAAAGCTTGCATGTTCTCTCAGAACAATCCATATACAATAGAATTTTACGTAGGAAATCTCCGTAGTTTTTGAGCTAAAATATTCTTGTTGAACCATTGAAAATAAATGTTTGTTTATTACTTATATACAGAAGGAATATAAAGTATAGAACTAGGCGATTGTCAGTGAGTTTGATAAATGTGCATGCCAACTAATACCAAATTTTCTTTAACTGGAAGATTTGGCTGTGAATTACTAAAACTATCCCTTTCAATATTTGGATCCCTTTGTCTTTATTGGTCTAGTGTATATGAATTGTGTTGAGTGGACTAACAGAGATACAGGTAGCTCCCACCAACCTTATAAAATGGACAGTAACAGCTGTGCATTGTGACCCACACTTGTAATCCTAGTACTTGGGAGGCTGAGACAGGAGGATTGCAGGTACAAGGTCAGCCTCAGCAACTTAGCGAGGCCTTCAGCAAATTAGTAAGACCCTGTTTCAAAATTAAAAAACAAAAAATATGACTAGGGGTGTAGCTAAAAGGTAGAACATGGGTCATGTTCTAGTATTCTAACCTGAAATAAAGGTAGTAAGAATCAGAGATAACAGATTGTATACTTCCTTCACACATATGATGTAAAAGAGAAAGCAAAAGAAAATATTTAAAAAACCCACAGTCACTATAGGTAACCATGATGTTTGGGAGACATATAGGCTAACCTCTGAAATGGAACCTGATACTTTTATCTGATCTCCCCCAGGAAGAGACAGTACTAAAATATCGTGACCATTGTTCTGAAGCTATATATAGCAGCTTTCTGTACTTCAGTCAAAAGATAGACTGTTTCTCTGCCCAGTGGAGGAGAAGATCTACTGCATAGAAATACTGAAAGCCTTTTTGATGAAAAATCATGCTTTCCTATCCTTTCTGCTTTGAAGGAATTCACACACACACACACACACACACACACACACACACACATACACTTATTTATTAAAAAATGTTAAAAGAAAGCAGTGAATATACAAAGCTAAGGAACAACAAATTCTGCCCTGAGGCAAGTAAGACAAAGGGTAAAACCATTCCTCTCACTTTCCTGGAACAGTCACTCATTAGTCCATATAAGGAATTTTGCAGGTGCCAGTGCTAAGTATCCCTTTATTGGCCATTCGCACTTGCCATATTTGCAGACTAGAATTGTTTATCTAATTGGAAATTACTACCTTCAAGCAGCCAACCAAGAGTGATATTGTTATCTTCCTGTTTGTTCCAAAATGAATGAGTGCTTGTGAAAAAAATATTTTCAAATCTGGAATCTTTAGTACACAGAGGAATTATAATTAGGTTTTACATTTGGTCTATGAATGGGAAATGCCTGTGTTTAACAGAGTAAACCTGTTATTCTACCTCTGAAGATATGTGAAATAAATGGTTACACTCATTGCCATAGTTACATAATTTACTGGCTGAGGCTGGGCCAGGTTGAGAAGCCTAAACCAAGTTTGTGCAAAGTCGAAATGAAGAAAGGGAGTGGTCTTATAGTTGCTAAGAGACTTTTGGGTCATCTGAAACAGCCTCTACCTAGTGTTCAGCTGGATAAATCCAAATTATATTACATCCCAACTAGCTACCAGCTTGGAACCCAGTCAGATGGGAAGGAGGTTCCCTTGATTCCTAAGAAGTAGTTCTGACAACCTATAATGGCAAATGCTTCAGTGAGCTCTGAAGACTTCTGTAATCCCTACATCTAATTATCTAAGCTTCTTGGTTATAAGCAACAGAAAAGGGGTCAGTGCTATATGAACATTTTTTATTTTTGCTTCTTTATAATGAAAAAAATCTTGCTGTGAAGATGTAGGGTATCTTAAGAAGAAATGAAAGGATGAAGAACGGGACTCAGAAGGAATAGGTAGGATGATGATGCCACTTTTGAAGACATGTGTTACAGGAATCAATGGACTATGTGGTTGGGACATCAGTGTTGGCAGGGATTCATTGCAATTGCTTTCAGTACTTATTTCATTTGGATTTCAAGGTCTTCAGAGAGAAGGAGCTCAACTAGGCTCACTTAGATGAAATGCCAAACACTTGTCCAGGGTTGGAAAGGATATCTTATTTGTTAATCCTGCCAAAATTGTAGTCGACAATAATTTGAATTGATTCAAAAGGAAGTTACGGGACTTATAATAGAACAATGTAAATGGATAATAAAAAATAAAGGTAAAAACATCCATTATACCAACCGTCTATCCAATGTATTATTTAATCAAAGGTATCTAATGAATGCAAAGGCCACAATAAATTTTGTTTCTCCAATTATCTTGCAAATTATATATATATATGGCTCATATATATATATGATTCAAAGTATTTAACAAACTCCTCAAAGTTGGCAAAACTCAACTCTGAGCTCTGACAACTATGCTGTTCTTATTGAGGCTTGGCCTTGGTCTCTGTTCTTACAGGTCTAAAATAGATCTTATTCTAGGTCATGGTTCTTAGTCCTTTTAGTATGATCTTTTTGGTGTCTCAGCCAAATGGCTAGTGTGTTAACAGGACCTATTTATTCCAGATGGTCCAGGACGGCATCATCTTCCAGCATTATTTTCTTTGTCTCGTTTGTCTTTATTATGCACCTAACTGGATGGCAGTCACTCCTTGGCAGGCATTACAAGTCTATCCTGGTACATAATGAAGCCCAGATCTCAGCCAAATTAGTTGTCTTGAACCCCTCCTGTCCCAACTTCTAGGTTTGTTTCTCTGTTTGTTCCTCCTCTCTGGTACCCTATTCTATAGTGTTCAGATATTTTGGCACCTGGAACTCTACTCCCTGTGGTCTCAGCTCAGTGGATCTGCCACATGCTCTGCCTCGGCAGCATTCCCCCTCTCTCGGTAATATTCAAGAAACTGCCCCTGGGCAGAAAAGTGAGGAAAAGAGGAGCCTGCCTTACAATATTTTCTCCTCTCAGAACTTACTGCTGTGTATGTGCTGCTCATTGCCCAATGCATGAAAACAATTTCTTCAAATATCTATAAGCAATTTTAGATTATTGATAGAAAGGCTTTCCCAGGACCAGTTATTCTATCATAGCCAGAAGTAGAAGTCCAGCAGTATAATGTTTAATAAATTGCAAGTTTTGACACATAAATATAGGTGTATTTTTTAAAAATTTAATAGAATATTTTAAAAACCTTTAATGGGCTAAAGCCCATATATAGAGTAAATTGCATGAAAAGATAATTAAGAAACACGGGAGTTAGATAGGATATTGATTAGCTCATGTAGGCAAGGCAGGGTTTGGGTCTTCCTGGGGTAGGTCTTCTAGACAGATGCAAGTTATTGTCAACATTTTATCTTTTGTGCTGGATAATGGCTTCATAGGTGCTTGCTATATTATTAAAATAATCAAATACAGATAAACTATCAAATAAAAGAGACCTTGCCTTGATCAGTGATAAGATTGTGTCATGAAAAAAATTATGATTTCCCCAACTCTCTCCCCAAGAGGCTAGTTTAAAAATTTTTTTTCTTATAAACATAACTGGGGTTGTCTGTTTCTTTTGTTCCTAACACAGACAAAAAGTAATGCCATCAATTTTCATATAAGCTCCTTTAGGGGAAGTTTTGTGGCCTTTTCTGAAGGACCGGACATACTTCCTAAGTGAAAAAGAAACACATGTATTCTTCCATCCACCAAGCCAAGCCCTGGAGCGAACCACTTTATAGAACTTAAAATGTTTCCAGCTATGTTAAGCATTCAAGCATTAAATTTTCTAATTGTTTAGGACAGACACCCTTTATAACAGCACAAATTAGAAACTACCCAGCTTCTCCTAAACATTAAAATGATAAATATTTAGTAGGCTTATACAATGGGATGCTTGCAGCAATTTTAAAAATGAGTAACTTCTAAATGGAATGGCATGGATAAGTCCTGTAAAATAATACTGAGCAGAGAAGTCAGACACAAAAGAACACAGACTATATGGCTCCACTAGGGTCAAACTAAGCAATAGTACCAGAAATCAGGATTATAAACTGGGTGTGCTGGCACTTGCCAATAATCCCAGGTACTCAGGAGACTGAGCAAGAGGGTCACAAATTTTAGGCCAACCTGAGTAATGTGGTGAGACCTTCTCTTAAAGTTTTTTTTTTTAAATTCAATATAATAACTACTTTTAAGGAAGAAGATAGGGGCACTGGATGTGAAGGGGGTGAAGGAAGCTTGGGAATACTGGTAACATTTTATTTTTTAATCTGGGTAGTGGTTGTGTGAATGACTCATTTTGGGATAATTCAACAGTCTCTATATTCATGACTATTTCACTTTTAAATATGCATTACATATTTAAGACCTAGTTTTTTTTAATATTAAGTAGTATCCAGAAATTAAGCACAGTTTTAGCCTGTGAGGTTGCCTTTCTTAAGTTGCATTGCAACTGTGAGCAAGAGAATTCTGTCTATCTTGGGAGGGTTGGACAAAAAATATTTATGTATTGCTAAGATCCATGTACATGACCTGTTCACTATTTTAGAAGTGTGAAGAGCCCTTACTTTTTTTCAGTACTGGGGATTGAACCCAGGGGCATTCTACCTCTGAGACCCACCCCCAGCTCTATTTTTTATTCTTTACTTTGAAACAGGGTCTCACTAAGTTGCGGAGGACCTCACTAAGTAGCTGAGGCTGGCCGTGAACCTGGATCCTCTCATCTCAGCCTCTCAAGTACTGGGATTACAAGCGTGTACCATCACGCCCAGCAAGCCCTTACTTTTTTAAACAAAAGATAATTGCAATAATAACATTCTAATTCAAACATTTTTATTATTTTGGAGTATTCAGAAACAGTCTACTTTCCCTTCATAGCAACATTATTACCAAGTAAAAATATTAATATGCCAAGTGCAAAATTCTCAAACTATAAAGCAAGTTATAATTTTTCATATTTCCTGATTAGGGTCAGATGAAATCTCAGAGTAGTTTTGATTTGCATCTCCCTGATTGCTAATGATGTTGAGCATTTTTTCATGTATCTATTGGCCATTTGTATCTCTTCTTTCATGAAGTGTCTATTCAATTTGGTTGCCCACTTCTTGATAGGATTATTTTTTTTTAGTGTAAAGTTTTTTAAGTTCTCTGTATATCCTAGATATTAGTTCTCTGTCAGAGGAATATAGCAAAGATCTTTTCCCATTCCAAATGGCAATCATTAAGAAGTCAAACAACAATAAATGTTGGCAAGGATGTGGGGAAATAGGGACTCTTCTGCACTGCTGGTGGGATTGCAAACTAGTTCAACCACTGTGGAGATCAGTGTGGAGATTCCTCAGAAAACTGGGAATGGATCCACCATATGATCCGGCTATACCCAGTAGTGGTATAGCCGGATCATATGGTGGATATACCACTACTGGAAGGACCTGGAGAATATTATGTTAAGTGAGATTAGCCAATCACAGAAGGAGAAGGGTCATATGTTTTCTCTAATATGCACAAGCTATGGAGTAGTGGGGATACAAAACAGACTCTGGACAATGGTGGAGAAGCCTCAATGGAGCCAGGGAAGTGTTCTAAGGGAAGGGGAAGGGAAAGAATGAAGTTCATTAATGGAATTACTACCATTGACCATGTGTACATATGAGAAATGTCAAACTCAGTACTCTGTACTGGGGGGGAGGTGGGGGGACACCAAAAGCTGGGTGCGTGTATGTTACTGTCAAATTGATGTTCATTGTGACGTGAGACTATAATGCACCAATAAAAGCACATTTAAAATTTTTTTTTATATTTTCTCTCTATAGTCGAGTTTTAACCTACTTAAATTATCATGTGAAAATAGAATGGTACAGGTCTTGCAAGACCCTCCCAAGTACCAACTCATTAAGTCTACCTGTAGGTAAGTGAAGAAAACACTATTATGGAAAATATCAATGGCCTTGGCGTGCCAAGGAAGGACTTTCCAAGGGCCCCTGATAGGCTTGACTAATTGGAGATGTGCTTTCTGGTTCTGAGATTTCCTCCTATGGAGCCAACTTGTCTAGAATAAAATAAATGAGTACCAAGCTTTCTTCCAAAGTGAGCTATCACCGAACAGAAACTTTGGTTTGACAATCTTCATCTGTCACTCAAAGTGCCTGCTTTAAAAAAAAAATGCCTGCTTTCTCTGTAGATGACATTATACATTTCATTATAACACATTATCTTGTTAGGAGGTGTACTAAAGCCAGACCATGATTTCCTTAATTATTTAGCTTCTAATATAAAAGAGTTTTTTAGTACATAGTTTGGTGTTTTATTGAATAAGGCATAGCTGTTCTTAGGACACATTTAAGGCAATATGTATTTAGCCAAAGATAAAATATTTGGGAATAATAAGAGCACTAATATAGCATCTATTCTACTATACACATATTGTATCAGTTTGGACTTCATCAGAAGAAAGAAAAAAGAGTCATTATATGTCTGATAGAACTAGGGGGTTGAACATGGAAGTTAGGGCTCATGTGACTGTGGAGAGATCTGTGAGAGTGAAGACGTGGAAATCCACATCTGGAAGGTTGGAGAAATGGTCACTACATTGTCCTAAGCACTGGATTAGGGGAACGATGTCACCAACTGTGAGTAAATCTACATGTCATCATGACCATGAAGTGGAGTTGTGGAGGGTCTGAAACCCACCACTTCTGACTGCCACAGCCTTCCAAGGAGTGGCGGCTTCTTCTTCCTTTTGCCTTCCAAGGCACACATGCCTTCCTTGCATCAGAACATTCTAAACCAGGCTGTATAGCAAAGGGTATCCTGGAGAAAAACAGTACCCATCTTAAAAGGTGTGATGTTTAATCTCATATGTCAACTAGACTGGGCAAAGTAATGCCCGGAGAGCTGGCAAAATGTTATTTCTGGGTGTATATATATGAGGCTGTTTCCAGAAGACATTACATTCTAATCAGTATCCTGAATACAGAAAATTGTCCTCACCAATGTGGGTGGGTGTCATTCAATATATTTAGGGCCTGACTAGAACAAAATGACAAGAAGATCTCCCTCCCCCCAATACCTTATGAAAGCAGAAATCTCTCTCTCTTTCTCTCTCTTTGCCTCTCCCATTCCCTCTCCCAATCATTTTTTCTCCCACACCCCCACTCCCTCTCTTATCTCTGCCTGAGCTAGAGCATCCATCTTTTCCTTCTCTTGGACATAAGTGCTCCTGGTTCGGACACAGTCTGGTACTTACACCATTGACATCCTAGTTCTCAGGCCTTCAAGTTTGGACCAGAACCACACTACAGGCTTTTCTGTGCCTCCAGCTTTCAGATGGCGAATCAAAATACATTGCAATACATTAACTAATCCTTCAAAATAAATCTCTTTCTTATCAGCTCTGCATCTCCGGGGAATCCTATTAATACAAAAGAGGTTGGTAGCGATGACACCAAGTTGAAAGAATCTATTCTGACACAGTATCCTTTGCCAATTCAGCATCTTTTTTTTTTAACCACCCTTTACTCATCTTTAGGTTCCAAACAAAATCAATGATATTCTTCTGCTGCTTAATATGAAGCTACTTCCCCACATACGATCAGATGTATTTCACATACAGCCAAAGATAAGTTAATCTCTCCCTAAAATAGGGGGCACACGTTTCATGGGTTTGATCCATATCTAGAAAAAGCCATTGTTCTTCTAGCTGAGTTCCACTCCTCTGATATTCTACTACTTACACACTGAGATATGACATGAGGTATGATTGACAGACATATTGGATGGTATAGCACTGAGAGGAAAATGAAAATATTTGGTAAATACATGTAACTATATTAATATCACAGGAAAACAAAAGTTCACAAAATGATTACAATCCTTGTTTCCAAACTGCTCCCATTCTTATAATTTCTTTCTTTCACTTCTTATTCCATGTTTTCTTTTACTTCTAGTCAAAAATTCAACACGTTGGGCTGATCCAAGCCCTCAGAATTAACCCAGTGAATTGGTGGGGACCAAAGTTGTAGAGCTAATGTAAAAAAAAATTCTGCTTGCTAATGACAAGAATATATTGATTTTCTCTAACTGCAATAAAAATTACCACAAACTTAGTCATCTAAATCAACACACATGTGTTATCTCACAGTTTCAGGGATAAGGAGTTCAGGTGTAGCTTAGTCAGACCCTCTGTGTAGGCTTCACAGAGCTGAAGTCCCCTCTGTGTGGGCTTCACAGAGCTGAAGTCCAGCTGCCTGCTGGGCTAAGTTCTCATCTGCAGGCTCAAACAGAGAATGATCTGCTCCCAAACTACCTTAGCCTGTTGTTAAAATTGTCTTTCTTAAGGCTGTATAATTAATAATATCCTAATTGTGATCACACATCTTTTAAGCAGCACAGCCATGGTTCAGACCCAAGTGAGGTTGATCCCAAAATTCATATTTCTTTAAGTTAGTTATCATTTTTAAATTGTGCATATTTATTGGGTGCAGTATGATAATTTGATACACATATGCAGTGTGAATGATCAATTCAGAATAATTAATATTTCCATATACTTATCATTACTTTATGTTTGTAGCCTTAGAGTTCCTCTCTTCTGTTTCTTTACAAAATGCATAATAGGTTACTATAAACTAGAGTCACTCCACTGTGTCACTCCACTCCACTTGAACGTATTACTTCTATCTGTCACGCTTTGATCACTAAGTTTTTCTGTCTTCAGGGGGTACTAAAAACATAAGTGCTAACCAAAGTTCCTATTCCTTGAGGAAAATCTTAGAGGGAGACCATAAGGAAGCAGTATTTTTAACACAATAAGACACTACAGAAGGATTAAAAGTGGTGTCATTTTGATGTCTAATCTGTGCCCTGGTCTCTTGGTAATTTATTTACTCCTTTTGTTGATTCCTTTGTTATGTTCTGATCCTACAGTGCTGTGTGCATGTATGGAACTACATTATGATATGAGACTATAATGCACCAATAAAAGTATAAAACTTCTTTTTAAAAGAAGAGCTAGGGGAGGGGGTCCACCAAGTGCTGTGTGCATGCATGTCACTGTCAATATGATTTACATTATGATGTGAGACTATAATGGACTAATAAAAGCATATAAAATAAACAAAAAACCCAAAAATTTAAAAAAAGAAGTGACCTGTAGTTACTTAATAGTCTGGGATTTGAACATTAGCTTCTTCCTCATCAGCCCAATTCATTCATTGTCATAGGAAAAAAAAAACACTGATTTGGGATTATTATGTCCTTCTAATATTGGGAATAGTAGTTGGTTCTGTATAGAATTTTTAAAACTTGTTAAAATTTTCATGAAACTATATCTCTTTAGAAATGTCCAAGAGGCTATTAAAATGGCACGATGTATGTGCGTGTGAGAGAGACTTTTCTTATGTTGTGGTGTTCCTTAGGCTTTCATGGTGTGGTGCATTGTGATTTTTGTTACATCATATCTGCCATAGACTACTGGATGCTGCTTTTCAGAAAAGAATAGCAGGAAGGGGGCATAGAGGCTGATATGGGGAGGAGGAGAATGGAGAGCTTCCCTCCAAATTGCCCCCCCATCCATGGGGATCTGGAGCCAAACTGGTTGTGCCTTTGAAGAAAACAAAGGAAGAACGGAAACCATTTATATTAAAGATTTTCTAGAGATATATGTTACCCTTTCCAGAAATTCTGAAATGAATACTGTTCAAGCTATTTAAATTCCTTAAAAGATCATTGATCATTGATGAATGATCTTTTAAGTAATTCAAATTCCTTAAAAGATCATTCATCAACAAGATGAGCATGAACAGGAAAGCGATGGAAAGAAGAAAAAAAGCACCTGAAACCTACTTCCTGTACCTCAGTCCCTTCAGCTTAAAAGTGGCAATTGTGATCTATACCTCACTATGCCATCATAAGTTAGTCACGATGCTTTCATGTATTTCAACTGTGCAGATCATTCATATATTAGCAAATTCTACTTATAAAATGTAATGATTACTTTAAAAATCACTTGGCAATTTGGAACAGTTTATATAACTAAAAGTGAACATTATGTCTAAGCAAAATATCAATAGTAGACTATGGAACAATCTATCTTTGCATAGCCACTTGGGAACATATGGTAATACAAGGCAAAAGGCCCCATTCAAGGTGGAGACAGCCTTTGTGCAGTGGGGCCAGGCAGTAACTCATGCCATTGATTACATACAATGCAGCTCCAGGCTTCCTTCCCGGGTTATTGGTTTGTAGTTCAACACTGGTCAGGTAGTAAGGAAAGCTAGATGTGAGCTTAAGGTTTACAAGGCAAATTGCACAGCTCCTGGTCATTTATTTAATACTTTTGTTCATTCCTTTGTTATGTTCTGATCCTATAAGAAGTTGCCTGTAATGACTTAATGGTATGGGATTTATACACCACCTTCTTCATCAACCCGATTCATTCATTGCCATAGGAAGAAAAGCACTAATTTGGGGTTATTATGACCTTCAAGTATTGGGAATAGTAGTTGGTTCTGTATAGAATCTTTAAAAATTGGCATGAAACTATCTCTCTGTAGAAACATGTATATGCAATTTAATCGCAGCATAATAAGACCTCAGTCCACCAGCAAAGATGTAATGGATCAACTATCCTGTGCCAAGCAATGTCAAAATTAAATATACAATGTAGACTTTAACCAGAAGAACCTCACAGTTTAATTGGCTAGAGATCTTTTTTATGCTATCATCTGTGGTTGGAAACTTTCCAAAATAAATCAGTTTACTCTCAGCTTATATAGGTAGAATATCCTGAAAATAATTCCATTGTTCTTGAATAGGTGACGTGCACTGGCTTACTTTATTATTCATATTTGATCATCTATACCTAAAATCAACAAATAGTCATCGAGCATTAACTGTATTCAAGGCATTATAAAAGAAGCAAAAATTGAAAGAGTGAATGAGCTGAGTATGGTTGCTGACATGTAATTTACAGTTCCAGAGAGTGACACATAATACGGTACACCAAGCACTATGGTAATGAGACTACAGGAGGCTGTGAGACCATGTGGTAGAGGTGCCACATCCATATTTGGATGATTGGAGAAGACTTCCTAATGGAAGATGTTTGACATGAGACCAGAAATAGTTATGCAGAGCAAGAGGCATGAAAGAATTTTCTTGACAGAAAGAACAGTGAGAATCTCAGGGAGAGAAGGAGGGAGGGAGGGAGAGAGGAAGGAGAGAGAGAGAGAGAGAGAATATATAATGATTATGGTTTCCAGTTACTGAATCATGTTTAGTATGGATGGATTGTTGATTTCTAGGTGGACATGAAAAAAATATGAAGACTAGAAGAGAACCATGAGTTCAGAATGTGTGGGGCCTTACAAATCACAATGTAGAGAAGTTTAGACATGACCCTTAAGATAAAAATCCTGTGAAGGATTTTTCATTATTCTTATACTTTTATTGGAGCATTATGGTCTCACATCATAATGTAGTTCATAGTGATAGTGACACACATGCACACAGCACTTGGTGGGCTTTATCCCAGTTCCCTCCCCACTTCCCCCTCCCCATACAGGATATTGAGATTGGCTTTGGTATTTTCGCATATATACATAATGTCAGTGGAAGTGATGCCTTTATTGATCCCCCTTCCCCGAGACCACTTCACTGGCGCCACTGGAGTTTCTCCTCCATTATCTGAAGTCCCTCTGGTATCCTGATTACTCCGTAGCTTCCACATATGAGAGAAAATATATGACTCTTCACTTTCTGTGACTGCCTGATCTCATTTAGCATGATGTTCTCCAGGTCCATCCATTTTCCTGCAAATGGCATAATTTTGATCTTCTTTATTGCTGAGTAGAATTCCATTGTGTATATATCCCATGTTGATGGACATCTAGGTTGGTGCCATCATTTGGCTATTATGAATTGTGCTGCTATAAACATGGGTATGCATATTTTACTATAATATTCTGAGTTCAGCCCCTTTAGTACCCAGGAGTAGTATAGCTGGATCATAGGGTGAATCCATTCCCAATTTTCTGAGGAATCTCCACACTGATCTCCATAGCAGCTGGACTAATTTGCAATCCCACCAATAGTATAGAAAAGTTCTTACTTTTCCACATCCTCACCAGCATTTACTGTTGTTTGACTTCTTGATAATTGCCATTCTGATTGGGGTTAGATGGAATCTCAGTGTAGTTTTGATTTTAAACAGAGGAGTGATATGATTAAATTTGCATTGAACATTCCTGCTATAAGTATATAATGGCAAAGATTTGAAAGTATCATGGACATATACTTGAATATCTTACAGAATAAACCCAAGAAAATTGATTGTATAATTAAAAATTGATTTCTATTTATTTTTAATGACTTGCTTCCTCTACCTTTCTTCACCTCAATCTAAAACTAGAGTGTCATATGCATTTGAGGAAGAGAAGATTTGTTATTTGTTATTTGAGAATGAAAACTAAAATCAAGTTAAAGGGGATAAAATTTTATATCAAATTTAACAGATAATGATTTAATTATTAGAAATGTGGGAATGTAATAGACAGTGTCAGGAAGTACATGTTCACTCCTGGGATATTTTTGCAGAGGCAAGATGACAATTGATAAAAGGGTGTTGTAAAAGTGATTACTATGTTGCCAGGTAGTTAGACTAAATGGTATCTCGAGTTTCTTCTGATTGTCAACATGTTTCAAAGTTCTACTTGGCTGAATTATGGTCTACTATTTTTAGATTGCTGCATTGTCTAAACTTTTAAAAACATCCCAAATTTTCCTTTCTAGATGTAGAGGGTAAGTTGTTTTAGACATTAGGACTCTGTATTTATTACTGCATGACCTGGAATGAAATGAGTTAGGAAATAATCACCTGTCTGCTATCCTGAATTTTTATAGACACTGACGCCTGGCATAAGGGTTACTTTCAAAGCTGCAGGTGGTTACATCTTTCAAAATTGTTGCTCTCCTTAGAAAACATCTTAGAAAAACAAAATGAGCAACATTACTCAAAGACATAATCCGGGATATAACATTTCCAAAGACATTATACACATTTGGACATGGTAGTGCTTATCCAATTAACTATATTCTCCTTTCTTTCTTATATTTTTATATTCTCCTTTCAAGGCACTTTCTCCTCTTCTTTTGCCCCTACAAATGAATTCACATACAAGTAAAGGAAAAAAGCATACTGGAGATTTACTGTTGATGTAACATGATTTTGGAAGATTTTTCCACGCGCTAACAGAAAGACATAAGGAACAAAAGCTTCGCAACCCCTGGATTGTGATTAGTATTTAGAATTTCAGTCATTTTATGATTGTGTCCCAGTAGTTTTTTCCTGTGTTTTATTTTTATACTTTTATTGGTGCATTATGGTCTCACATCATAATGGAGTCCAATGATAGTGACATACATGCACACAGCACTTGGTGAGCTTTCCCCCAGTTCCCTCCCCACTCCCCCCTTCCCCACACAGGGTATTGAGATAGACATTGGTATTCTAGCATATGTACATAATGTCAATGGAAGTGATTCCTTCACTGGTCCTCCCTCTCCCCCATCCCTTACTTGCTTTTCTTTTATTGGTGCATTGTAGTTATACATCCTACTGAGGTATAGAGCAATAGGAATACACACACACACACACACACACACACACACACACACACACACCATGGAGTATTTCCCTATGGGCCTCACCCCCTCCACCTTCCTCCCCATACATGTCTTTGAGATTGGCATTGATAATTTAGTATATGTACCTAGCATTATTTCAACTGCTACCTTATTTACATCTCTATCCCCTCTCCTCCCTCCCCTAAACCCCCTCCATCACTCCGTTGGAGTCTCTGCTTCTCTATCTGAGGTTACCTTGTTTCCCAATTTCTATCTAGATTCCACATATGAGAGAAAGCATACAACTATTCACTTTTTGAGACTGGCTAATCCTGTTTAGCATAACTTGAGAATATCATTAGTAGTCTCAAATTCACTGTGCATAACTGGAGAATTAAAGTGAGGTAAGAGTAATGTCCCATCTTTATCAATCTATATGATTATATTTTAAAAGATTTTTACATCCTCAAGAAGTATTTACCATGTTTTATTATGACTTATTCATTTTGGAATTGGGAAAAATAAATACATAGGTTATTATGCTCCTTGAAAATATTTTAGGATATGACATTTTTGTGTGTGGTACTGGGGATTGAACCCAAAGGAATTCCACCTCCGAGCTATACCTGCAGCTCTATTTTTTAAATTTTGAAACAGGGTCTCACTACATTGCTGAGGCTGTCTACAAACCTGGGATCCTCCTGTTTTAGCCCCCAAAATACTGGAATTACAGACATGTGCCACTGTGCCTGGCTAGTATATGATTTTTTGAATCAACTACACAGTTACTTGTTCCACATGTTACTTATTATAATGTTAAATCTTGGGATAATTTAGCTCACATATGATACTCACAAGATCAAATGCTTCTATAATAATTTCTATTATAGACTTTTTATACTTTTTAAAAAACTTTTTTAAAATTGGTGCATTGTAATCATACATCTTAATGCAGTTCAGAGTGATAGAGGCATACATGCACACAGCACTTGTTGAGCCCTCCCCCAGTTCCCGCCCCACTCTCTCTCCCTCCCCATTTTCCTGTTCTCAACACATTGATTGGCTTTGATAAGTTTGTGTATGTACATCATGTCCATTGAGGTGTTTCCCTCTTCAAGTCTTACTCTTTCTCCTATCTCCCTCAGTTAGGTCCCCTCCTTCACTCCACTAAGGTTTCTCCTCCTTTAGAGTCCCTCCTGTGTCCCAATTTCTCCCTAGCTTCTGCATATGAGGGAGAACATCCGACCCTTCACTTTTTGTGACTGTCTTTGTATTGATTGTGATAGTCTGGGTTATAATTTGGCTATACTCGCAAAGGTTTATATACTTTTCACATTAATTTCCATAAAAAGCAGGATGAGCATTTTCCTCTTTGCCATCCTCTCCCTATGACATAGTCTGGCAGAACAGCCACTAAGAACATTGCTCATCACTGTCACAGAGGAAAATGGACTTTAGAGCCACACCCAGGAGTGACATGAGTTCCACTCACTTTCCACTAGCAAACGTGAGTCATAGGACCATATCTAAGTTCAATGGGGCAGGGATATGTGAAAACCACTTGTGCCAAAAAAGAAACCAGTGCTAATAACTGTCACACTCCACTCCTGAGCATTATGTTGACAAAGGACAGAGTAGAGAAGGGGGTATTGCCAAGAGACTAAGAGGAAAATTGAGTCAGAAGCCATAGATTAAATCAGTGTTGAGTTAATCTCATCTGACCTTTGCTTTTCTAGGCTTTTGATGTGATAAGTTTCCACAGTGTTTAAGTTCATCTCAGTTGAGTTTTCTATAACTCATAGCCAAAATTACCTTACCAATACGTATTTAGTATCGAAAGTTTTTTGAGCAAATATCACCTGGCAGACCTCTTTCTAGAGAGTAGAGATGTATGGTTTACAATTCAGGCCAGGTCATGGCCCTTGTAATCTTGCATTTCAGTGAGATTTACATTGGAATATCCAAATAGTCAAAAATAAACAGATGTTCTGCCTACATGTAATTTACAATGCCTCAGTAGTGAGTGTTTTCTTGTATGTCATATATAAAGTCCCTAGAAACAAAGGTGAACTTGCTCTATTTCACTGAGCCAAGTTGACAAGTAAAATTAATAATCATATAATTGTCATAATAAATGTTATGCTATCTGACATCTATTGAATACTTACTTCATGTCATAAATTCTGCTCAGTTCTTTACCTACATTATATTTCATTTAACTTTTATATAACAACAAAAAACTCAATGAAGTAAGGTTTTTTCTTTTGGTAATGGGGATTCAATCCAGGAGTGCTTTATCTCTGAGCTAAACTCCCAGCCTCCTCCCTTTATAAAAAAAATTATTTTGAAACAGGGTTTCACTAAGGTGCTAAGGATCTCACCAAGTTGCTGAGGTTGGCCTTAAACCTGTGATCCACCTGTCTCAGCCTCCCAAATACTGAGATTACAGTCATGAGTCACTGCACCCGGCTTGAAGTAGTATTTTTTCTTACGGAGAAAATTGATTGAAAAACAAGGAATTTATATTGAATTTGATGTCAGAAGTGAGGTGAGAAGAAATGTAGCATCATCAAATGTCCAAGTCCATAATCTTAACATTATATTAATTCTATTCTAAATAAGTTTCAGAAAATTGAGCTAGAAATACAGTTGCCACCAGCTTGAGAAATTTTAACTGCCTGGTAATTTAGAATTATTATTATTACATTATTATTATACTGGGGATTGAACCAAGAAGTGCTCTACCACTAAGCTGCATCCCTAGCACCCTCCCCCATTTTTGAGACAGGGTCTCTCTAATTTGCCGAGGCTGGTTTCAAACTTTCAATCCTCCTGTCCCACCCTCCCAAGTACTGAGATTACAGTTGTGTACCAGTGCATTTGGCAATATAGAATTATTTTAAAAGATAGTCATCCCAGCTCAAATGGAGCATGAGTTGTTGTCTTTTCTATTCTATCTCCATATTCTCAGTAATCAACTGTTGGTGGAATTGCAAATTAGTGCAACTGCTTTGGAAAACAGTGTGGAGGATCCTCAGAAGAATGGGAATAAATCTACCGTATGACCCAGCGATACCACTTCTAGGCATCTACCCCAAAGAACTAAAACCTAATTACCAGACTAATGCATGTGTATCTATGTTTATAGCAGCACAATTCACAATCGCCAAACTTTGGAACCAGCCAAGGTGTCCATCAACAGATGAATGGATCACAAAACTATGGGATATGTACACAATGGAATTTTACGCAGCCACAAAGAAGAACAAAATCACATCATCTGCAGGGAAATGGAAAGAACTAGAGACCATCATGCTAAGTGACATTAGTAAGTCACTAAGAGTAAAAAATCGGATGTTCCCCCTAATCTGTGGGAGCTAGATAGAATGGGACTTAGAAGGGACTTAGAAGGGAAGAAGAAGAAATCTTTAGATGGACAAAGAAGGTGACCTAACTGAGGGAGTTGGGAGGGGGGTGGAGGGAAACACACTATAGCACATGATGCACATATACAAACCTATAAGACTTAATCACTATCCGGAGCATGAAGGGGAGGGAATGGGGTGGGATTGGAGGGAGGGCTGAATGTGCAATGTGTGCATGTATGATGTTCATACCCTGACATATATCAAAATGTATAATTATAATGCACCAATAAATGAACATAAAAAAACATAAGGAGGCATTTGAAAACAGGTAGTGTAATTAATTAATTAATAAGTCAGTAAGTAAATGAAGCAGTTAAAAAGGACAATATTTTTTGAGAAATTTGGTTGCATGCTTTTTAGTCATAACAAATTAGTTCTGTATCATATCTGCCCAATTTCCAAGATATTTTCCTATACAGGTGATCATTTTGATTTTATGAGTTTCATGATCATTGTATAAACAATTATTTTTGCTTTAAATATTGCAGGCAAATAAATTGCTGTCCTTCATTGGATTACAAGGGGTTAGGTAAGAGCTGGGGAATTTCAAACAATGGGGCATTTTTATGCACACGCACCAGTTATCTAATTTTTCTCTCACTTAACACTGAGTCACATACTCAGAATCCATGCCAGCATTATATTAGGGATTTTTTTTTCTACACGATCAGCAGATACAAGCAATTCAACATGTTCCAAAATGAACCCAGATCACAAAGCTTCTAACCAAAGGATCTAATAAAGATTCTAGAAACAGGAAAATTATATTTTATTTCAAATAAGTTTGTTGGTGAAAAATTACATGTAGTTGAACTCAATCAAAAATGAAAAGTTGATTAAAATGAAGTTAGGGGACAACCCTGATCTCTGAGGAAGACTCGGTGACTAGAGTCCTGTTGTTCCAACTCTCTTTCATTGTGCCATCTTCAGAGACAGATCCCCATTTTCCACCATGGATTGATGGATATTTTACTTAATTTTCTAAATAATATATTAATGGTCCTTTGGTATGTGTCTCTTTATTATTCATTTTCTCTTTGGTCTTGGTAGCAGCACCCCAAATTTCCCAGCTATGTTGATGAATTGCTTTCACTCCTACTTCTATGACTTGGGCCCAATTTTCTTAAGTCAATCAACAAAGGTACAATAGGTTATTTTCCTGGCCACAGCCATAGACTCAGACATGAGCACAAGACCCAAAATAGGTCATTCAAAGTCAGTGAAATTCAATTAAAGGAATTTAGTTAAAATATAGGAAAACAGAGTGTTTCTTCCCATAAATTGACTGGTATAAGGAGTGGTACTTGAGATCATGTGGAAAGAATCTTACTGAGAAAGAAGTCAATTCTTCTTTGTTCTTCTGTGTGTGTGTGTGTGTGTGTGTGTGTGTGTGTGTGTGTGTGTGTGTGTATTGAACTCAGGGGTGTTCTATGTCTGAGAAATACCCCAGACCTTTTTACTTTTTAAATTTTGAAACAAGTTTTCCCTAAGTTGCTGAGGTTCTCACTAAATTGCTGAAGCTGGCCTTGCACCTGTGGTCTTCCTGTCTAAGCCTTCCAAGTATTAGAATTACAGGCATGTACCACCACACCTGTCCCTAAATTCATTCTAGGAAGGTGTTGCTGAGAAACGGTGGAGGTGAGGCTGGGGTGGGCAAAGGTGGGGATAGGGGGAAAGGGGAATGGAGTAGAAAGAGACCCTGAGTTTTACTAAGAAAAAGAGATGAAAGGAAAATGGGTTTGGTATCACATCATTTGAATTTTTGTTGAAGCCACATTGAAGCTATTTTAACTCCTAAAATCATTAGCAACATAAGCTAAGTTATATGTGCATGCATGTTGTGTGTGTACATCTTGGAACATTTAAGCCCTGAATCTCACTTAATGGAAGTTTGTAGGTTTTTTTTATCATGGTTTGCATTAGAAAAATTAATATGAGATAACAGCACTTTAGTCCAGTTCTTACTTGAATATGAAACCGAATTCTATTTTAAGCAGCATATTCACAATGCTGAAATCTGTTTCCTTTCTCTTGTTTTTTTCCTGGCAAATCATTTAAAGCCTTATTAATATTCATTAACATCTCAGAAATAGAAATCAGGGTGTTTGAAGAGTCAACTCTATTAAATTATCCCCCAAATTTTTCATCAAGTAAATTGATAAAATGAGGCTTTTTAAGGTCTTCTCTTTCTTCCATGACCCCTTTAGAAAGTCACTCATAAAAGATAAAATGAAATTGTATGCACAAATACACAAATTAATCCAATTCGATGTGAAATGAAAGTGTCTAGGAAAGGAAAATATGAATGAAATACTGGAAAGTTGGCTGCTTCCACCAGCACTTTGTCATGCTCATGACTTTGTAAACATTTTGGCTTTATCTGCACATTAAAAATAAATTGTCCAGATTAATTTATGAAATATATTCCTAGAGCCAGGCACTGTGGTGCACACCAGTAATCCCAGTACTTGGGAGGCTGAGACAGGATGATTACAGGTTTGAGGCCAGGGCATGGTAACTTAGTGAGACTCTGTCTCAAAATAAACATTAAATAAGGCTGAGACTTAAGCTCAGAGTTAGAACACCCTTGGATTCAATCCCCAGTACTACACACAAAAAAATCTATATTTCTGAATCAATTTTATACTTTTTTTACTTAAAAGGTAAGAATGAAGACTTTCATAAAACAAAATAAAAATAAAATAAGACCATGGTTGATGGAATTCATTAGTTGTATATTTTTTGCATCAGTCAGCTGTATAAAATAGGCCATACCTAAAAATGTGGGAACTAAAACAGTCACCAGTGTTGAATTATATATATGAATCAGTAGCTTTATCCACGAAGAAGCAGCAACATGAATAAAACTAACCTGTTATTTAAAGAATTAATATCAATTGCTATCTAGGAACACCCATTTTAGAAACAGATAAAGGAGTGTTCGAATCCTGACTCCTGTATTTTGTGTCTGTGTGACCCCTCTCTGGAGTTTTGCCATCCATAAATCGGAAATAAAAATGGCATTTCCCACCTATGTTTGTTGTGAAGATTAAAAGAGATCTATTTCTCCATGTATCTCTCACAGGTGGTTTCTTCAAGGCTGTAGTGGTCCATTCTCTCTGAGAAAGAGGCAAGTGGGACCGACCATGGCCACCTCAGCTTCAATTAATCTTGCCTCTGGACTCCCGTGGATCATCATTCCCTCCTTTCTTCTCTCTGCGAGGTCCCCCTTACCCTTTTCTACCACCTCTGTTGACCTCATCGGCTTATCTGGCACAGTGACCCAGAGACTCATTTTTGAGATTCAGAAACCCCTGGTCACAACAATCTTAGGACTGTTGCATATCTCCATTTGTAGTCACAAGTGTGCGAGGGAGAGGCAAGAAGCACTCAAACACATAAACTCATCTTCTTATGCACTATTTCCCAATTTGGTCACAGTATTCCTGCCTATGATCCCTGTCAACCACCCCTTCAAGATAACAACTCATGCCGTGCATGGTGGCGCACGCTTGTAATCCCAGTACTTGGGAGGCTGAGACAGGAGGATCACAGGTTCACCTCCAATCTCAGCTACTTAGTGAGGCCCTCTGCAACTTAGTGAGACCGTGTTTCAAAAATAAAGAATAAAAAAATAGGGCTGGGGGTGTAGCTTGCAGGTAGAATGCCTCAGGTTCAATACCCAGTACCGTAAAAAAATTTAAGAAAAGATAACTCATTTTGCCTATTGGTGCCTGGCCATAGGGGTTCAGGTAGCAACTATAGTTTATTACTCAATAGAAATCTTATTGTGTTCCCAGGTAAAGCATACCTCTTTTGGTTACCAGAATCTTTAACCATTTTGATCCCAAACTTGTGGGCAAGCACAGTTGGTACCTGGAATAGAGACACACTGGTTTCTATTCTTGGTTCTTCTTCCTCCTGGGGACAGATCTACACAAATGTACTTGTTTCAGTGCATATTGAAACATGCCATTGGAGGATGACAATCTATGCGTGTAGAGTTTTACTTCTGAACTAGGGCTTCAGCCGTTCCTTCAGTAGGTTGTCACCTTTGGTGTGGTGTGGTAGATTGTATCACATCCATAGTCATGGGCTCACTCCACATGTGCTTGGCCGTGAAAAATGGACACCTTGGCCCAATGCAATGTTATGTTACAAATGTGGGTGAGTTGAATATTTTTAAGCTCTCACACAGTAGCACTGGCTGAAGCACCACATGCAGGAACAGCATATTCATACTTGGCCTATGTCTACTCCTCTGAGAGCACATCATTCACACCTCCACTTAGCAAAAGGCCTGAGACAGTTCATCTAATTTGTCAACTTGACCGGATCACGACACACCCAAGATCATGTGACTTTGGGTGTGTCAATAAGACAATTGGTTTATGAAACAGCAGATTAAACAGAAAGTCCTGCCCTAAATGTAGGCAGCAGGGTTCTGATAGGTGTAGGACTTAGATAAAAGAAGTAGAAAGCCGCGTAGAGGGATGCGCGACTCTTTCCGAAGAAAACGCATCTGCTCTCACCTGAGATCGTCGGCCTCCAGCTCATAGAACTGGAACTTCGCCATTTCTCTGAAAAGCTTCTTGATCTTCTGCTCTCATCTGAGATCGTCGGCCTCCAGCCCTTCAAACTGAAACTTCACCATCGTTTCTCCAAAGAGCTTCCTGATCTTCACATCTTGGACTGGGACTGAATTAGTGGTTGCTCTGATCCTAAGACTCCAGCTCTTAGACCGCTCGACCAGCTACTGGTTCCTCTGACTCTCCACGTGCAGTTGGAACTCGGGACTACATTGCTTCAAACTGTAAGATTTGATAAATCCCTTTTTCCATATACTCATTCTGTGAATTCTGTTATTCTAGTGAACCCTGACCAAGACAAGGCCTATTGTAGTAAGTTGTTCAAAAGTTGTGCATGGGTCTCCTTGAGTCAGGTGCTATACTGAGGATTCACCACTGGTGATGGTAGTTTGGAAATTAATAGCAACTGTAACTAAATCAGAAGTAAACGGAAGTTAATGCTGTCATGCCTGTGAGAAACCTGTATCTCTTTACCTTGGACACTCTCTGGACCATTGTTCAGTGCTGAAGTGGTTTATGACCATAAATTTTGTTTACTTTGCTGTTTAGTACCTATTTCACTTTACCACCAAAAGGTATGGATACATTATAAAGTGGTCATCACACTTTCTACCCATTCCCATGTGTTCGTCCCACATTAGTTGTGGTAGCCTTCTGTTACCATGACAAATATCTGAGAGAATTAACCTATAAAAAGAAAAGCTTCTCTCTCTCTCTCTCTCTCTCTCTCTCTCTCCTTAGTGAGGCCCTCCGCAACTTTGTGAGACCCGGTTTCAAAATAAAGTATAAAAAATAGCGCGGAGGTAGAACGCCCCTGCGTTCAATCCCCAGTACCGCAAAAAAAAAAAAGAGAAAAGCTTTATTTTGGCTCACAGTATTGGGAGTTTCAGTCTCAATTGGCTGGCCCTGTTTCTGTGGGCCTGTGGGGGCACATCATAGCAGGAGCACGCAGCAGAGCAAAACCTCTCACCTCACTGCCGGGAAGCAAATGAGAAGGAAATATGAAGAGGCTGGGGTCCCACAATCCTTTTCAAGGCCACACCCCTAGTGATCTAAAGATCTCCCACTAGGCCCTACCTCTTAAGGTTTCCACAGCCTTCCAATAGTACCAAGATGGGGACCAAGTCTCTGAACACATGGGCCTTTGGTGGGCATTAAAGCTCTAAGTCATAGCATGGCTTACCGCAGACCTCCTTGTTCCATATCTCTTCATCTTTTTCCTTCCAGATCCCACACCGGCTGGCCACTCCATCCATTGCATCTCATAAAACCATATATATACTTACCTCAGGCTACTTTTCTTTCCAAACTAGCTTGGTTGGGTGACCGGATGTGCTGCCTGAACTGTGTCCATTGAGAAGATTTCCCCTTGACCCTCTGTGAAGGCCACCCTTCCATGGGTCTCAGGTATAGCCAGCATTCATTTTCAACTTGCGTTCACTTACTAAAGCAATTAACTTAAAGACAGACAAGGCATCAGTTTGTTTTTCTTTCATCAATTATAAGGGATTCCCTAAGGAGCCGAAGGAGAGGCAGTGGTGCAGCAGTTGTGAGCGTCATGGGAATGGGTTACCTGCTCATGAGAGACTTGTGCATCCTAATCCTGCTTATGCTCAATCTTTTTTATTTTTTTTGGAACTGGGCATGGAATGTAGGGGCATTATACATCTGAGTTACACCCCCAGCTCTTTTTTGTCTGTTTTTTTGTTTAAACAGGATCTCACTAAGTTGCTGAGGGACCTCAATAAGTTGCTGCAGCTGTCTTCAAACCTGTGATCCTCCTGTCTCAGCCTCCCAAGTACTAGTATGATAAGCCTGTGCCATGAAGACCAGCTTGCTCAATCTTGAATACCATTTCCATCTTACAATGGATTGTTGCTTGGCCAGGCTATATATAAATACATATTTTTTTCTCAGCCTTCCAAGTATTGGGAATATGGGCATGCACCACCACGACTGGCTAGCAACATATTTAATTTATTTTAATACATGTATTGGTGCATTATATTCTCACATCAGAATGTATTTTATAGTGATAGTGACATACATGCACACAGCACTTGGCGAGCTTTCCCCTGGCTCCTTCCTCACTCGCTGACCCCCTTCCCCATACATGATATTGAGATTGACATTGGTATTCTCAAATATGTACAATAATGTCAGTAGAAGCATTTCCTTCATTAATTCTCCCTCTCCCCCACCCTCCCCTAGACCACCTCCCTCACTCTACTAGGGTTTCTCCTCCATTATCTAAAGTCCCACTTGTATACCTATTACTCCCTAGCTTCTGCATATGAAAGAAAACATATGACCACTCACTTTCTGTGACTGACTAATTTTACTTAAAATAATGTTCTCCAGGTCCATCCATTTCCTGCAAATGACATAATTTTGTTCTTCTTTATGACTGAGTAGAATTCTATTGTGTGTATGTTCCATAGTTTTGTAATCCATTCATTTGTTGATGGACACCTAGGTTGGTGCTATAATTTGGCTTTTATGAATTGTACTGCTATAAACATGGATGTGCATGTCCTACTATAATATTCTGATTTCAGTCCCTTTGGAAATATACCCAGGAGTGATATAGTTGGATCATATAGTGAATACATTCTGTGTTTTCTGAGGAATCTCCACACTGATCTCCATAGCAACTGGACTAATTTGCAATCCCACCAACAGTGTAAAAGAGTTCCTTTTTCCCTACATCCCGCCAACATTTATTGTTGTTTGACTTCTTGATGATTGCCATTCTAATTGGGGTTAAATGGAATCTCAATATAATTTTGATTTTCATTTCCCTGATTGCTAATGATGTTAAACAGTTTTTTATATATTTATTGTTGGCCAGGCCTTTTAAATTGGTGGGTCTGACAGAACCCAGCCCATGATAGACAGTTCTGAACACATGGTCTTATTATCAGAGATACCATTTTTACCAGTACTCAGTAGCATGCTAAAAGTCATTTTATCTCAATGTGTATGTAATTCTACACTACGTGGCATAACACTGCTCTAGTGTCCTTTGACCTAAGTTATGGTTTTCTTACAAGATATTGCCTCAAAACTTATACATAAATTTTTATCTCTAATATCTTCAACACCACAGAGTATTTTGGATTTCAGGGGTCAAGTAGCAAGAATATTTGATAGAAAACTTGGCACAGGAGGTGCATGCCTATAATCCCAGTACTTGAGAAGCTGAGACGGGGGATCACAGGTTCGAGGCCAGGTTGTGGTAACTTAGTGAGACCCTGTTTGGAAATAAAAAATAAGAAGGCCATGGGTATAGCTCAGTGGTTGAGTGGCTCTGGCTTCATTCCCCAGTATTACAAAATAAAAAAATAAAAAGAAGAATATTTGGCAGCATCTTGGACTGCTGCACAGTTCTTTCTTACCATGGGTCACATTCTTACTTGACATAAATTCACATTATCTTGTATGTGGGTTGATGCAGCATCCTCTGAGGAAGCCTACCACACAATGTGCTTTCTTCCTCATGGTAGGATTGGTCTATCTTTTTCTTAGGAGAGAAAAGCCCACACACCATGATCACTTAAACTCTGAATATTATAGAGATAGCTGGTCTCTGAACTGGAATGAGGCTTATCTTTTATACTCTGAACAATATATGTTTTAACAAGGCCTTCAACATATTGTTAAAGCGTGATAATCTCTCCTAGAAATAAATATAAGGTGATCGCTCATCCTCGGTCTTTGCTTCCTGAGAGAAAAATTTCAAATGGAAAGCACAAATAAAGGAGTATAAAAGTCTTATTTAGGGGAGTTGAGAGTATAGCTTAATAGGGTCTGGAACAGTTCATTTCCGAAAGTGGAAAATAATGGTGATCCCGCCCCCCATGGTGGGATTTATTTACTCTGGAAACTTTCCTTCTCATGTATATGTTTTTGGGGAGGAAACTCTCTCCTTTTGCACCACAGCTTAGTACACCTGCACTGTTTACACCATCTTGGAACCCCCCCCCCCCGTGCCTAAGTGAAATCCTGGGACAGGGCAGGAGGTGTCTAAAATATCAATTGCAGCTGGGCAGTGAATCTCCTTATCTCTTTTCATAAGGGCTGGTCTTTTCCCTGTCCTGCTCATCTCTAATCTAATGATCTAATATTCTCCACTCAAGAGCTAGAGGCCCTGGATTCATTCAGGGATAGGGGTGATGGTATGTCTCCTATAACTTCTTCAAGGATATAGACATTATCAGGATCTCTTACTCTCTGTCAGGGCAGGGCCTGTTGGGACCAGACTGGTTCAGTATAGGTCCTCAGAGTAGTTGGTGTCAATTGTAGAAGGGTTGGTAATTTGGCCTGAGTCTCATTTGAAGTGTGATAGTTTGGAGCTAGAAGGAAGCAGATTTCATTAACAAGGTTAGGAGACCAGGTCCAAGGGGAAAGAGAAGGAATAATGAGACAAAAGAGGCCCATGAAGGACAAAATCAGGAAACCCAAGACCAAGTCTCCTTTAAGAAAATCAGCCCTGAGTTATCTTTCCCAAAATTGTGATGCCTGATTGGTTAATTTTGCCAGAAGTAAAGCAATCTTTGGTATGAGAAATGACCTACTTCTCTAGGTGGGCAGCCAGAACTGGGAACTTATAGGAGGCTTACTTAATCTATTTCCTTTCTAAAAAGGAATCTTAAATCTTCTATGGGCTCTCAGCTTCAAGCAGGTTTGGCTTGATCTTGAAGTTCAATATATTTTCTTTTGTGGGAAGGGCTTAACTTGAATATGGTAGATCCAGCTAGTGATCCTGGGCACCTTCAATGCTGTGGGAGTGGAGAGGAGAACAGTAAAGCCACCCCTCCGGGAGGGTAGTAACCAGGATCCTGGAAATATATCTTTCTGAGTCTTAATGAGGACTTGGCCCTCATGGAGAGATGTTACTTGTTCTGTCTTCTACTTCTTGTACATAAACACGTATTGCCTATTGGAATTGACATAGAGAAGTTACCGATTTAGTTAGGCCAGGCTTTTCTGTATCAAGTATGAGGTCAGAGTATAAGAATGGCTTGTCATATATTTTGAAAGGGTTAAGCTGGAGACAAGCCTTTGGGTCAACTTAGAGGCTGAGGAGAGCTATGGGGGGAATCTCTAGGCAGGATAGTGAAGTTTCTTGATAGAGCTTGCCTAAGGTTCACTTAAAGTCTGGTTGGCTCTTTCAACCTTAACAGAATTCTGAGGTCTTTAAGAAGGATGGAGGAAGTATTTAATTCCCAGGTTTTTGCCACCTGCTGGGGTGACTTAACATATAAACAGAGGTCAGTTATCACTCTGGAGGCACCAAGGCAATCCAAATCAAGGAATAATTTCCTTGAGGAGGGCACTTGATACCTCCTGTGTACACTCTGTCCTGGTGGGAAAGGCTTTTACCTGGCCTGTGAATCTATCAATGAAGATCAAAAGGAATTTGTAACTTCTGAAAGAAGCTAACTATATAGTCTTTTAATTTTCCCAAGAAGCATTTATCTTATTTGAATTTACCTAATTCACTTTTAAACAGTTATTTATAGATTACCTTTGAAAACCAAGATATCAGACAAGCAGAGTTAACATCTAAAGCAAATTTTCCTATTAAAGAAAAGTCCCCAAAGCAATGGACACTGTAGTTTAAAATATCTTACAGAGACAAACATAATCTTGATTAGCTATCCACATAGGAAAAGAAAATGCATGTGTTGATAATTTTAAGGACACCTTGACCTTTATCTTATGAACAAATTTAAGTCCACTTATTTGTCAAGAATTTAAGTTACATGAACTAAAAGGCATTTGGGTTTATGTTTTCTTAATTTATGAGTGCTCATTTAACTATAAGCTTTGGTACCATGTAAACAATATATAGACAAAATTACATAAATAACACTATAAGCAATACACCTGAATACAAGTATACATAAAAAATAAACAGAAAACAAAAATTTTATAGTCTTCATTTACCAGGTATTGGGTCCCCACAGGTAGGAGACAAGAGAGGTGCAAATGCTCACTACACAGAGTACCTGCCAGATTTAGAGCTTCCAGAAACCCAAACATATCCTGTTACAGATTTAACTGTATTACATAGACATGAAGGAAAAACTTATACAGTTGGGTATGTTTGGGGCAGAGTCTGTTAGTCATGGGTGACATTGAGTCAATTAATTCCCAGGGCAGGCAAATCCACACCAATCACCATCATCCACTGTATGTGCCCCGAAAGGGATGGTCTATGTTTTTTTACCCCAAAACTAAGTTAACCCCCGAATGGCTGCTCGGTAAAGACAGCAGGAGAAAACAAAAACAAACCAAGACAAAAAGAGGGCCCCAAAACATTTAATTAGACAAAACAAAAACAAACCACAACAAAAATATACTTAACTGAGCACTCAAAAACAGGTGAATTTATGGAGGAGAGGGGACCATGAGCTTACAAAGGCAAAGGATTCTTTGCCAAAAAATGAAACAGCCGTAGTCAGTTTAGTAAAAAGACATGCAGATTAGCATTAGTCAGACTACATATCAGAAAAGGGTGCGAGAACCCATGAAGTCACTAATGGCTCAGCATATCAAATAGACTTCCAGACATGTTTTACCTACTATAAGTTTATGCACCACGGGTGCCCACTCAAGCAGACTTTCTTGTTACTCCTCTTCTTTTGTTGGAAAGGGGTTAAAATGCAGAGCCCTAGAGCTGCTGAAAGCTTTTCAGTTTACCCTGTCTGTTGGGTTTTAGCCTGGCTGCACCCAAGCATTTATCCATACTCTGGAAAGGCACTCTGAGACAGCAAGTCTGAGCCCTTCCCTTGCAAACCTGTCCAGAAGTATAAGATGGCCTGGGATGGGAAGAATCACACTGTTGAAAGGGCAGTTTATCCCTTCCAGAGCCAGCACATCGACCAAAGGCATGGGTGTATACCAGCTGCTTTGCTGGCAGCAGGTAGTCGCTGTGGTTGCCATGGCACCCTGGTTATGGCTGGGCAGTTTGGCACACCTGTTTGTCAGCATAGAGTGAGCTAAAATGGTGGGTCTAAGCAAACCACACATGCACAAGGGCATGGTGTACCCAAGATGGCAGCATAGAGCAAGCCAAAGATGGCGCCTGGGAGGCCACTGGTGGTGGAAGGGCCCCACTCGTGATAGCGGATGGCTATGAGCAGCTCACTTTATAGCACTGCAAGAAGACTCTCTGCATGAGCACTGTGGAGAGGGGCTTGTCTGAGAAGGACACTCAGGGAGCATCACGCCATGCCAGGGAGGGCTTGGATCCTCATGGCAGATAGGAATTGGATTCTGCCCCTAGCTGTATCTTGGCTGGGGATGCTGCCATTGATGGAAGGCCCGCCTCAGTGGCTGCGGTGGTAGGAATGTGTCCGCAATGAGAAGTGGCCTGCACTGGCACACCCATGCCCCACAATGGGAGAAACTCTGCAGATAGCTTACTGGCCCCACCACACTTGAGTGATCCCCATTCCCCTTCTCAAGCAATGGCAGATAAATCTGCCATGGCTCTACACATGCACTATGGCCTCTCATACGCACTTAGGCAGAGGTCTGCCTGGCTTGTTTTCTCCAAGAGCAGAGCTGTGGTTCCTGGGCTGGTTCCAATGCCTTAAGTGGCTGTGCTCCCAGTTCCACAGTACTCCCTCCCCCCTACAATAAGGGTTAGAGTTATTTTATATCTCTTATTCCAGCATGGACTGCATTAAAGATCTGAGTCACAGCACCAGAATGTTAAAGGGTGATACTCTTTCCTAGAAATAGGAGGTGATTATCTCATCCTCAGTCCTTGTTTCCCAAGAGAAAGAATTCAAATGGAAAGCACAAATAGGGGTAGGTAGAGGTTTATTTAGGGAAGTATAGCTTAAGAGAAGGCCATTCCAGAGATATGGTCTAGAACAGTCCCTTTCTGTAAGTGGAAAATGGTGGCAAGTTCTTCACATGGTGGGATATTTTTTTACTCCGTAAACCTTCCCTCTCATGCATTTGGGGAAGGAAACTATCTCCTTTTGCACCACAGTTTACTGCCTGTGCTGTTTCTACCATGTTGGAAATACTCCCTCAGATGCCTAAATGAAACCTTGGGGCAGGGAGGGGGTTTCTAAAATCACAATTGCAGCTGGGCAGTGAATCTCCTTATTTCTTCTCTTGAGGGCTGTCTGAATCTTCTGTCTCATTCCTTTCCTGGCCCAGCTCATCTCTAATCTAACTACCTAATAATACCAGTGATGTCTTGCTCCTCCAATCTGATCAACCACTCTTATTGAAACTATGGATCAACATGATCCATATACTCTGGTGCCCAGATTTTTCATATTTCTTTGTACTATATTATGATAGAGGGCAAGGAAATTATTATAATTTTTGAGAAAATGGTAATTATATATTGCTCTCTGATATGTGTGAATATGAGCCATATTAATTTTATTTGTCTAAATTAGAATAGAAAAGCTCATTTACCTAATCGTTAGCCATATCTCTGAACTGATATCTGACAGATCAGGGTTACTTCCTTGTTGAGCTTATTGTACTAATTTCCTAGGGCTGCCAAAAAAAAGGTGCCATAAACCAAGTTGTTTAAAACATGAGAAATTATTCATTTTAATTTTGCTTTTATTTTATTTTAAAATTTTTATTGGTGTATTATATTGTATGCAACAGTGGGATTCATTGTGACATATTTGTACATGCATACACCATCATTTGGTCAATCACAGTTTTGGGGCTAAAAGTCAGAAACCAAGGTATTGTAACTCTTTCAGTAACTTATAAGGGAGAATCCTTCCATTCCTCTTCCTAACTTCTGGCAGTTTGGAAGCAATCTATGATAATCCTTGCTTGAAGGCAAGAATTCAATTTCTGTCTCCATCATCGCATGTAATTCTCCCTTCATGCCTCTGTGTTTTCATATGGCCACCTTCCTTCCATTTATGTCTCTCTCTTATTCTTAAGTTCAACAATAATATTGGAATATTACCCTATTCCAGTATGATCTCATCTTTATTTAACCAATTATGTCTGCAGTAAGCATATTGAAAAGCAAGATCCTATTCTGAGGTAATGGAGGTTAGAACTTTGAACTATATTCAAGACACAATCAACTCACAACACATGTAATAGTGTACTGTTATCTTCCAGGATCATCCAGCTTATGCAAGGGCCTTGCTTGTGTATACACGGTGATACAAAGGAGACCTCCACCCCTGCACTCTATGGAACCTTAAAGATGGCACCAACACCTGCCATCCGATGCCATACTGACATGTGATATAGTTTTGTGTTTACTATCTTGGATAGAGGTGTTTGTTTCAAAGTCTTCTACTTTGCTTTTTCCACACTAGCATACCCTTGAAACTATAAATCCAATGTGGCATTTGTAGAAGCTGCCAATTATCCTAATCTCAGGTTAAATTCTGAGACTTGAGGAATGACCAACAGGTATGTTGTAGACCCAGTGGGCCCATTGTAATTGGACTTTTCAACCCTCCATTTATTGCCTGGTCCTCATATATTCACACTCTCATATGGGTCATGAGGGTACTCCAAGACTTTGGGTCTCAATATCAGCTCAGATTCTCAAATGTATTACTTTCCAAGTAAATGAATTAATTAAGGACTTTGCGAATCAGTAAGGGGGAAGTCATGATCATATATACCTGGTCCAGACACCTCTTCAGTTTGAGATGTGAAAGCTGGTCCAGGTTTGGAGAGTGGACAATGGACTATGACTTCTTATTGACAACTCTCAATTTTCTGGATGTCTATTTCTTAAGAATGTTTTACTCTATTAACCATCTCCAAAATTTTCTGTTTATCAATTGCCATTGAATGCCACTCTAAGCTTGGTGCTCATTATAGTAGTTGTGACTCTTTAAATAAAAAAATAAAATGTTTTTATTTATCATGACTTTCCCTTTACAGTTTCAAGATCTTCTCAAACACATTGCTATGAATGAGTTAAATTCTATAGCAGCTTTTCCCATAGTCTGTTCTACACTCTGGAGGGGAACCACTGCCGAAATCTTCAGGGATCTTCATGTTGCTATTACTAGAATATCCCTTATGGCTTTGGTGACTGGTGTGTCTTCTGGATCTTCCTGTGGAGCAAAATCATTTGGTGTGTCTTCTGATCTATTTCAGCATGTGCACTTCACGAAACTTTTGAAACGTCTTTTACCAGTCTCAGTCCATATCCAGCTAGGTCATGCTGTGACTTAATCTTATTTTTAGGTCTGCTGGACAGAAGGGGAAACTGGGGCAGGTCCTGAGGCAGACACATGTTGCCTCATATAAGAGAGTCATATCTTTACTATCTTTAGCTGGAGAGGTTGGAGAGTGGGGGTGCATAGTAAGATGCATGTTAACTCCAAATAGAAAGGTCCCTGGCTATTTCTGAAGACGCAGAAAGTTCAGAGATTTTGAGATGTTAAAATCTTAAGACCCTATTACTAAATGTCCCTATCCTATGTTTCAGAGCTCCAGCTTTTCCCAGCTAGGGCCTTCAAACAGATCTGCTTCATTTGAGATTTAACCATCTTTGACGTTCAGCCACTGGGACTATTAAGTTTTGACTTTGGCCCTTGGATTTCTCTGCTCTCATGGTAGGGGACAGAGGAGCTTCCTTGTATGTAATAAGGATACTTTCCCGCCTTTTCCTGAACTAGAATTTTCATTATCTTTTTGAAAAGCAAAAATGGTTTTTAGCAATAGTTATCTAATCCATTTACCCTTATAGATATTACTTTCTCATACATCTCAAGAGTTGTGTACAGTGTGCCAGCTAGTGCATTTCCTTTAACCAGTACACCTTCACATTTCACCACCAATGAAAGTGCTGAGCACAGACTGCAGTTTTTGCCCAGGCCTGTTTATACATCAGCCATCACCATTTCAATGTGCTTGCAATGAGTGATTTGGTCTCAAAATTCCATCTTATTACTATTTTTTTTCAGACAACTCTAGAACTAACTGTCATCAATAGGGTTTTGATAAATAAATCAATAGGGTTTGGATAAATGATATCAGGTTTGAATAAATGAGATTTATTAGAAATCAGTATTTATGAAATAAAGGATGATCAAGCAGAGAAAACAACTGAACTGGGAGCAAGTCCTAGCAAAGCTAAGACAAGCCAGCAAGGAGTTCTGGAGCGACAATCCTGCATCAGGCCAGCACCGTGGGCTTTTATACTCCACCTCATTTTTACTCCAGCCAAGCAGAATGACCAGAGAAGGGTGTGACCCCAAGAGCATGGTTTCCTCCAGTGAAAGCAGCCCCCAAGGAACCTGTTAGCTGGGAACAGTCTGTTGGCCATTTGCCTCTGGAGATAAGCAATGAGTCCCTCCAGTTCTCCTTTCGACTTAGCTGGAAGTTATATACACCACAGCAATTCTTTTAATGGTTACTTAACCTACTATTAGCTAATATTTTCATCCCTTTAGCCATTTATGTGCTATAGTTATAAGAATTTTAGTGCTCTTATCTTTTCTCTATGGCTGTTTTTAAGAACTTTCTCTGTTTGGTTTTCTGAAGTTTCACTGTATCATGTCAATGTTTGGAGTTATTGTTATCTTTTGGGTGGTGATTAAATAGTCTTCCATGACCTAAGGATTATTTTCTTTAATAGTCCTTTCAAGAAGTCCGGAAAATCTCAGTCAATATCTTTCAAATGTTACCTTAATTTTTCATTGTCTATTTTACCTTTCTGAAACTTTGATTTTAAAAAGTTAGGATTTTTTTCTAGCTTCTGTCACTTAAAATATAATATATAGTTTCATCTACTTGTCTTCCTGTTCAAAAATCCAGATGACATTTTCTCCCTATTTTCCAGCTTACAAATTCCCTTTCAAATGAGTCTACAGTGCTCTTATGGAGATTCTAACTGCAACTATTACATTGCTTATGTCTTGACATTCTGTTTGATTTTACTTTCAAATTTGCTTAAATTCATTCATATATTTACTTTTTACTTATTCAAGCATATTAAGCATATTTTCTTCATAGCCTATATCTAATTACATCAACACCTCAAATATATATATTTTTAACTGCCTCTATCGTTATTTCTGTTTGGGTTTTGCTCTTGCTCCATAGATTCTTTATTTTTACTTTTTTTTGTGGTCCTGGGGATTGAACTCAGGGGCATTCTACCTCTGAGCTATACCCTCTGACCTATTTTATTCATTATTTAAGACAGGGTCTCACCAAGTTGCTAAGAGCCTCACTAAGTTGCTGAGGCTGGCTCCAAATCTGCTATCTTCCTCAGCCTTCCAAGTACTGGGATTACAGGTTTGTGCCACCATGCCTAGCTAGATTCTTTATTATTTTTTAAGTTTCATATTTTTCTTAATAATGTATCTGTCAAAATTCTAGTGAAGGGTGGGAAGGTGGGAATTATTCCCATTTTTCTACACATGAATAACTAGTTTTGCCAACACCATTTGTTGAAAAGGTTATCTTTTTTTCAGTGTATGTTTTTGGACCCTTTGTCAAAAATCAATTGGCAGTATGTGTGTGAATTTGTTTCTGAATCTTCTATTCTGTTCCATTGTTCTATGTGTCTGTTTTTGTGCCAATACCATGCTGTTTTTATTACTATGGCTCTATAGTTTAGCTTTAAGTCAGATATTGTGATGTGGTTCTCATTGCTGAAAACTGGCTATTCTGAGTCTTTTGTTGTACCATATGAATTTTAGGACTGATTTTTCTGTGAAGGATGACCACAGTATTTTAATAGGGATTGCATTGAATCTGTAGATCACTTTTGGTAGGATGGCCATTTTATGATATTTCTTCTTCTTATCCAATAGCATGGGAGATCTTTCCATCTTCTAAGGTCCTCTTCAATTCCTTTCTTTAGTATTTTATAGTTTTCACTGTAGAAGTCTTTTACCATCTTGGTTAGATTTACTACTAGTATTTTATTGTTTTGAGGGCTACTGTGAATGGCATTCTTTTCTGGATTTCTATCTCAGTGGATTTATGGCTGGAATATAGAGAGCTATTGATTTTTTTAGACTGATTTTGTATGCTGCTACTTTGCTGTATTTATCAGCTCCAGGAGTTTTTTAGTTGCATTTAAGGCTCTTCAAGGTATAGAATCTTGTCATCTGCAAACAGAGATAACTTCAGTTCTTCACTTCCTATTTGTATTTCTTTGATTTTCTTCTCTTGCCTTATTGGTTTGGCTAGAGTTCCTAGTACTGTATTGAAGACGAGGGGTGATAGCAGGCATCCTTGTCTTGTTCCTGATTTATAAGACCTGTCTGAAGTGAGTTCATCCAGTTTTCTATTTACCTCTGCCATTTATCTATAGCCCTGACATCTGGGATCCTCTGTAAACAAATTTTGGTTTCTATTTTTGAGACCACATTTGTATCATGAATTAATAAATACTGATTTCCATTCACGAAAATGGCCAACTCTTGGTTGTCATTTCCCAAAGGAACTTTTCTCTTTCCACTAAGGGCCAATGTTATTCAGAGTCAAGTTTCTTACTCTACCCTTGTGAAGGAAAGGGTTTATTACTTGTTCTCTATACAGCCTTCAGTCATTCTTTGTGCAGAGGTTTACAATCAAATGACCAAGCTTCAGTGAGTCCTTTGCTTTATTGTTTTTTTTTTTTTTGGCTTTATACAGTCCTGAAGGTATAAACTCAAATATCCTAATTTATAGGTGTATAATGGAAGGAGAACATATTATCAGGTCATTTATTATTTATAGGCCTCCTCTTCAACAATTGTGTCAGTCTTACATGACATCAGAATGATTTCATTCATTTCAGGAGAGGAATGAGCCTAATGAGGCTTTCTTCAGTTGTTGGGTTGTGAGTTGGGAATACTGTGTCTGGTAGCTTTCTTCTATTGGGTAGAGGGGCATAAGATTGTGTACTGCCATATTATCTTTATATCCTGAGATCTAAAATCAGTTTTCTGTTCCTTATTACCTTTCAAAGTTTCCCTTTCACTGCCTCTTGCATTATCTCCAGAGTTTATAGTTGTGCATAACAGGAGCTATGGGTCTACATCATCTTCTCTAGACCAGAAGTTTTTTATGTTCTTTTAACTTTGACTTGGACATTCATGAGAATCCCACCCTGCTTTCTTCTCTGGTCTCTGATTTAGTGGCCTGACTTCTTAGCAATGACAAGAAACTCATCTTTAACTCAGCATGTTCTCCATGCGTTTGAGCCACATTTAATTAGTTGGCTTTGATGTCTCTTAGAATGTGCCCCAGGATAATTTGCCCTTGTGTGATTCACCCAAGAGCTCCTACTGAGTACCTTTTATTTTTTATCACAAGGCCCTATGTAAAACTGTCATGTCAGGCAAAAGAGAAGGAGACAAATAAACGAGAGCTGAAGTGACTACTAGGTATGACAACATAATAACAAATCTCCAACCTTGTAATATATGAAATTATCAGTGTCCCATCAAAACCTTCAGATTTTCTGTAGGCATATTACTATTTGTACGCATATATATGTAAGATGATATCAATTATAATGAAGACTAAAATGATAGCATTTGTATTTTTACCAATCACTTGACTTCATAGTTTCTCTTCTTAGTTATGAAGAACTGAGACTACTCTAATTATTTAGAGCCTTTGTGTGATACCCCCATACCTCTAGCATCAAACAGACAAACTTGATCTACATGGTGGGTTTCCCAGGTATCTCCTCAAGAAAGTACCAGAACAGTGCATAGATATTTTAAGCCCCAGCAGTATAGATGGTGGGGTTATTGACTCAAATGAGCTCACTTCCACATCTACAAAATGGGATCATCAATGAAAGAAAATCTTTTAGTATCCTGTTCTTGAGAGTAAATATCTGCTTCCATTATAGTTTTAGCCCCCAACCAAATTTTAAAAAGTAGATAGTTTTATATCTCAATAGGTAACTTTAATCCAAAAGAAAGTATTTTAGACTACCTAACCATAGTCTCAATTTCCTCAAGAAAACAGATAACCTGTCATCTTTATGATAAATTATTATTTATCTGCTCACTTATTAACAATTAAGTAATTAATTCACTTGAAGAATTTTTTATTCCTATGTACTGTTCTGTTACAGACTAGAAGCTTGTGGGCCAGTCCCCACTGTCATCAGATAGGACAGATCATTGCATGGTTGGCAATAGTATGAACACTATAGGAGAATGAATAATTAAAGTTGGATCCATTCATACTTTTTAATACTAAAATCATCTCTGTATTTTTGTGTTGTCAACCTCTTTATTTTTGTGTTGAGGCAGGGCAGAGGACCTAGGAACAGGAAGAATTAAAGCAGCCATCTGCATCCCCCTTTCTTCAGGGGAGGTGAGCAGGAAGGTGAGAAACTGTTAGGCACCAGGAATCAGGGCCCAGACCAGCCCCCTGATAATCATTCAAATTAAGGATCAAAGTGGTACAAAAGTCATTGATTCCCCCAAACCCAATTGTGACCAATCATGAAAGAACAGATAGAAAACCTCAGGAAGGTTTAAAAGCCCACTCCCCAAGGGCTTTGAGGTCACTCTCTTTCTGCTCCCCCCCTTTTGGGGGGTGCTGTGTCCTCTCTTCTATCTTTCCCTAACTTTAAATAAGCTTTCATATTTCTATACCCTTTGCTAGTCTTTGGACTTCATTCATTGAAATCCACTGAACAAGAACCCGGAGGGGGGGCATGCCACAGCTGCTGCAATAGGAGTCACCCCATTCCACTCCATGCCCCCTGCCAGGGCTGCCCACTGCTCTCTGCTGAGCATGCATACACACAGGAACTCAGGAGTTTGACCTGGGGGTCCACAGTCCCACGATAAAAACAAGGAGTTTTCTCTGTAGTTGGTGGGCAGATGCAGCCACCCGAGGGGGTCAGATGGTGTGCGGGCCACTATTTATTCCCGGCTACAGTCAGAAAGCCACTACTAATCTAGCTAAGTTTATATATAAGTAGACTACTGTAGCCTAAGCTCAAAAAGCATAGAAAGAGCCGGGCGTGGTGGTGCATGCTTGTGATCCCAGTACTTTGGGAGATAGAGACTGGAGGATCCGGGTTCGCGGTCAGCCTCAGTTCTCTCTCTCTCTCTCTCTCTCTCTCTCTCTCTCTCTCTCTCTACCTGGTGAGGCCCTCCACAACTTTGTGAGACCCAGTTTCAAAATAAAAAGTATAAAAAAAAATAGGGCCAGTGGTGTAGCACGGAGGTAGAACTCCCCTGGGTTCAATCCCCAGTACAGCCAAAACAAACAAACAAAAAAACAAAAAAAAGCATAGAAATCTAGTCAAAACTGAGCTGCTTGGTTTACCTGAATGCTCTAAAATTTTGGGATAGCTACCATTGGTCAGTTTCTGACTCTGAGGGTGGGTTTAAACTTCCACCTCACATGGTGTGAAAGGAAGGAGAACAAAGGAGAGTTCTCTACCACCCCAAATTTAATATGTATGAGAAGGGAGGTGCCTGCTGCTGCCTCTGGAAAGGGCAAGCGGCCCCTCCCATTGGTAACTGTGATAGTCAGTCTAGGTTGTCAACTTGACCTGATCATGACACACCCAAGATTATGTGATTTTGGGTGTGTAACAGCAGATTAAAGAGAAAGCCCTGCCCTGAATGTAGGCAGCAGGATTCTGATAGGTGCGGACTTAGATAAAGAGGGAGAAGCCGCGTAGAGTGTGTGCGACTCTTTCCGAGGAAAACGCATCTGC
>PVJS01002605.1:0-21511 GCA_004027185.1 Glis glis
AACGCCTCTGCGTTCAATCCCTGGTACCGCAAAAAAAAAAAAAAAAAAAACATAATACTTGCTTTTGACTTGCAATCGCTTGTCTTATGCTTTTCTTTTCTTTTCTTTTCTTTTCTTTTCTTTTCTTTTCTTTTAGTATACAACTTGGACTAGGATTAAGTTTTGCCCAGACAAAAAAATCACCTGGGACGATTATTTGGAAGAGCTCTGCCCACAATGTGGAATCTTGTTTGTTATCAGTTCAAAGCAGGAGGAGTTTGGGTTTGCAACCCAAGCAGCGGTTCCAGCTCTAATGTATCAACAGGTAAGCAGGGGACATCATTGTGTGGCAGGACATCATTGTGTGTGTGTGTGTCTCACTGGGGATTGAACCTAGGGACTTTGTACCTCTAAGCTATACCCCCCAGCCCTACTTTATTTTTTATTTTGAAACAAGGTCTCACTAAGTTGCTGAGGGCCTTGCTAAGTTGCTGAGGCTGGTCTTGAACCTGTGATCCTCCTCTCTCAGTCTCCCAAGTACTGGGATTACAGGCATGTGCCACTGTACCTGGCTCCCAAATCACATCATCTTTCTCCCCTTGCTTCCATCTCACGTTGCCATCTACTTTTGACCTCCTATCCTCCGTGGCATAAAGATCCTTGTGATCACATTTAAGGCCCACCTGGATAATCCAGGATAACCTCTTTATCACAAGATCTCTACTTCTTTTACCATATGAGCAACATTTGAAGGTTCTAGGAATTAGGATGTGTATGTCTTTGAAAAGTCATTATTTAGCATATGACACCACCTATGTGGTTGATCCATTTTTTGGTGCCTGAAACAAACCACACATTCTATTACACACGACCTCATCCAGTCACAGCCCAGCTGCAGCGATGTCAGTGTTAAAAGCCTGTTTGGTTCCTCAAATATCCACCACCCCACTGTGGACAACCTCATATACACACTGCTCTAGGACACTCATAGCCCCAAAGTACAGGAAACTGGGATGTACAATGAGTGGTAGAGGGGATGTCTCATCCCTGCATTTGGCAAGAAACAAAGAACACAGAACAGGATAAGCTTGAGATCCCTGAACAGGGACAGTACTATTAAACCCCCACTGGTTTAATAGTATTTGACCTGTTGTTGAAAAAACAGTCAACTTCAAAAAAAAAAACTAACAATATTTTAATAATGTCTGATGACTAACCAATTTCAAATGGCAATAAAATTATGAGAAACATCCTGGTGTTCAGTTCTAGGATTTCAATGATATACTAGTTTTGTTTGATTTAAATATCTACAAAGAGCCAGGCACGGGGGTGCATGCCTATAATCCCAGAACTTGGGAGGCTGAGACAGGAGGATCGCATATTCAAGGGCAGCCTCAGCAACTTAGTGAAACCCTCAGCAACTTAGCAAGACCCTCTTTCAAAATAAAATATAAAATAAAAATAAAGAGCAGGGCATGGTGACACATGCTTGTAATCCCAGTACTTGGGAGGCTGAAACAGGAGGATCGCAAATTCACCGTCAGCCTCAGCTACTTAGTGAGGCCCTCCGCAACTTAGTGAGACCCTGTTTCAAAATAAAGAATAAAAATAGGGCTAGGAGTATAGCTCAGAGGTAGAATGCCCCTGGGTTCCATTCTCAGTACCGCCAAAAATAAATAAATAAAATAAAAATAAAAAGGGCTGGGTGTATACCTTAGGGGTAGAATGTCCCTGGGTTCAACCCCCCAGTACCAATTAATAAATAAATAATAAATGCCTGCAAAGTATTGAAGTGGAACAATTAAGAGAGGAAAATCATTCTTTTTCTTCAGTTGGTCATAGAAGAAACTCAACTATGTAATGCACACTCAGTCCAGCTCAGAGCATTATTACATATTAGATTTGGTTAGCTCAGCAGTAGTGTGAAGTTACTCACAGATTTCCATGGCTCTCAAATCCCTTCCTAGCCAGCAGAGCAGTACCTTGCTCCCTACATTAGAGAGGTGTAAATCTGAAGCACAAGCAAGCTAACATTCCAATCATCCCAGACACTCTCTCTCAAGAAAGATGTGGAAAAGGTTATGTTTGAACACAATACACAGCACGGGCATCTTACAGTAAATTTTATTAGGTTTTTAAATAGAATTATAGATGATAATGGATCCATGAAACAAGAGATAATCCCAGAGGAACCACAAAGCTACAATGCACGTGAAGGGTTCCCCTAACACCATAAACGGTGATAGTGTGGGCCCAGCCATTCATGTGTGGCCAACGTATTCAGAGAATAGATTCAGCTTCCTGCAAAAGTTGGTACCATCTACTGACATTTGATTCTTAGTAATGATTTCTATTGATTTTCATATTTTAGTAATGCATGGAAGTCAATGCCTTAGCACCTCAGAGACACTCTATGGATAGGAAGGCACTGTTTTTTCTTATAAGTAGTTATTCTGATAGCTTTTCCCTCATTTGTTCGTTTAGTCATCCATTAAGTAAATCTTTTCTGAGTACCTACTCTCATGAGAGATGTTGTAGGGATATAAATAATGGCAATCCCTTACTCATCTACAGTGTACATGTTTACAAGGCACTTTCCCAAGTATTATTCCACTTATTAGCTCTAAATACCCTGTTAGCTATGAGTTGGATTTTTTATTGTCACTTTATGGGACAGAAAACAAAAGTCTTACATTATCAAGTGTCTTCCCAAAGACCACACAGTCGTGGGGAACAGGCAGAGAACTTAACCTCAATTTTTCCTCTTCAAAACTTCCATACCACAAGATATGATTTTCTTTCTACCTTCTGAAAGCTTAGTGTCTTCAAGGGGTCTTACGCATAAATCACTGTAATACATAATTCCAGTAATTACAATAAATTCTATACCATCATCTTGAGAATGTGCTAGCATGGTCCCAGGCTCCCGATGAGTTGTTTTCTGGAGAATTACCCCTTCCCTGTGCCTCTCTTCAGACCATAAGTTAACCACATTTTCAACATTCATCTAAAGTTTTATCTCTCGATTAACAGCCATTTTTCACAGTGGAGCCCAGCTTTTAAAAAGTTCACAGAACTTACTGCCTATGTTACAAGGAAGAAAGACCAGTGAAGCCTCACTGAGTTCTAAATCGCAGGTGGAGCATGACTCACTCTGCAGTGAGAAAATTCACTCCTCCACGCAGGCTTGGCAGCAGGCAAGATTTGGATTGCGCCTCAGCAATGTTGAAAATGCCTTGGAATTGCACTTTTGTGGGGTCTTGTGAGTAATCAAAATTCAAATGTTAAACCCGTGAGCGGTCAGGTTCTATCGTGTACCGAAAGTGCTGTGGAAGTTGAAAGAAAAGAGAAAGCTCAGCTGATGGAGGCGCATGGGGAAGGCTTTGGGAGGGAGGCAGCCCTGGAGCTGAGCGCATTCAGTGGGAGATTGTGGGCAAGATTCCCAGAGGAGGGAGTGTCAGGAGCAAAGGCATGAATAGAGGGATGAGCTGGGTCTGTTCCGCATCCACTAAATAGCCCATGGGAGAGTAAAGCTGGAGATGAACTGAAGGGGTAAAGTGAGCTTGATTTAACTGTGCTCACTGGCAATAAAAGTTACTGGAAGTTTAAGACCAGACCAAGGTGATGACATTGCTTTCAGAAATGGACTCAAGGGAGGCAGAAAAGCAAGATGGATTGAAATGCCTGCTCAAGAGCTTTCTCTGTTTCTCTGTCTTCCTCTCTCTCTCACTAACAAATATAGAGATGAAAAATATCAGACACTCACATCCTGGCTACACTTGTACGAGAATATAGGTAAGTGATAAGTCCTGACAGTCGTCTGGAAAGTTTTTCCCTGTGATAAAAGGAAAAAAAAAAGAGAGATGTATAAAAGGAAATTCTTCTCCTCCCTTCCTACTATTAAATGTTCTTCTGTGAGGACCTGAGGCTTGGAGCCTCTGTAGCTATACTGTGACCATGAGGGGAAGAACAAGAATCACAGAGAGCCAATCCAGAGTCCCGACACTGCAGCACTATTGAAGCAATCAGGGAAACTCCATTTACAACCTCCTTGATAGAAAAGGAGAAGTAAATCATTATAATTTAAGCTACTTTTTGCTTGTTTTTCTGAGAGTTTCAGCCCAAAGGGGCCTGATACCAGAGGCTACCTCAATGATGTTAATGAGAGGTAATAATTTCTTGGACAATGCCAATCAATGTATCTGAAGTAAAGAGATGCATGCTAGTAAGTATATGAGTCAAATAAATAGAATCCCATGGACTGATCGACACCACTGTGTATAAGTTTCCTTATACTAAAACTAGAAATCAACTCATAACAGGTGAATTTTGTTTTGAATCTTGTCAAAATAAATAAGTGTATGCAAGATGTGGGTAAGGAGACTTGGGAGAAAACAAGTGTAACCCAGAATGCTCACCCAGGTGGTGAGCCTGGAATATGAGAATGACAAAGTTGTAATTTAATCAATTGTGTTGTGTCTATCTGAATCGCAAAATTGTTCTCAAATTGGAGTCTGTGGTGAAGAGTCTGCAGCACAAAGCCAGAGAGGAGTGAGCTGTTGTTTCCCAGCATGGTCTGAGAGGCCCTATACCCAGAGGCAGCGGGCAGAGATAGGGCCGAACTTGAAGGTGTTGACTCCACAAATTAATCACCATCTTTTGGCATTGTTTGGGGGTAGGGAAGAGAGCTAGGCTTCAAGTCAGGTGTACAAGTCGGTTCTCCCAAACTTAAATGAAATAAATGTAGAGAATAAGAAAAGGAAAGTGGTAATGCTCAGCTCATAATGTTTGGGCTGATTGCTACAAAATGGTGATTTCAGTAATGAATAGAGACTTCTGGAAGGAGAGATAGGTTAAGAAGTTAAAAATAAGCTGGGCGCAGTGGTACACACCTGTAAACCCAGTAATTGGGAGTCTCAGACCAGAGGTTCAAAGGTTCAAGACCAGCCTCAGCAATTTAGCAAGTTCTCAGCAACTTACCAAGACCTTGCCCTGTTTCATAATAAAAAATAAAAAAGGTCTGAGGTGTATCTTGGATAGAATTGAAGGACCAAAGCGACACCATGACAGGCTTTAGTTAAGGCTTTAAGTAAAATAGGCCTAAGTATCTGTTTTCCTAGAAGTTAAGTTTCTATAGCCTGTTGCCCCATACCCTGTAGAAACCATTAAGTGTGCTAAATCTGATCCTGCCCCTAGCAACCCCTAGAAATAGCCAATCGGTGTCAAGCACACCCGGGTCTGGAATTTGCAGATAATCAGGCGAGGCCACTCTGACCAGAGTCAGCAGGCCCCCCACCCATCCTGGACATTCCTGAGAAAGGTACTGCGGCCCGACCAATCAGCTTAAATGTCACCATATAGGGTTAATGCTTCCCTAATGATGACCCCTACCTAAGGCGCGAAAATTAAACCAACCAGGGAACGCCAACAAGCTTATGTTTTAAACTAACCTGTCAATGTAAAGGTGGGGTGGGCTGCCTCCTTAAGGGATAAAAGCTTTGTTCTCAGAGAGCAAGGGGCTTCTCTGTGATCACTGCGTTGGTGCACATTAGGAGCCCAAGCTCGGGCTCGAACAAAGCATCCTCGTGTGCTTTGCGTCGGAATTGGCTCCTGGTGGTCTTTGGTGGGATCACGAACTTGGCACATCAGAATATCCCTGGGTTCAATCCCTAGTGTAAAAATATAATTGTATCTTTTCTGTCAAAGGAGGTAGTTTCACTTAAAGGGTCATTTTGTAACCTGGTAGGGACTTACATTCCTTCCCCAAATTAACATCTTTTAAGAGATTACAGGTGTCGACCCTCCGCCATCTTCCCCTATAGCTGTAACTCCCACCAATAGTTCAGCGCAAGAGGAGCCTTGCGTTAGGGCTATAAGACCCACTGGGTTCTTTGTGAGGTGTGCTCTCTCACACACCTGGGAGCACCCTTTTTTACAAAAAAAGTAAAATTGCCTTGCCAAGCAATTTTCAAACATGTGTCTTTTCTTTAGACGCCGTAAAAAGTTATTTCTAACACCAGTACAAGAAGAAGAAGGGGTGGAGGGAGGAGGAAGAAAAGTTAAATTTATTGGGTCGGGTCAAGTCTTAGGGGCTAGTGAGGATACAAATGTGTGGATCTCCAAAAGGTGACTGGAAAGAGGTTTGGAGCTCATAGAGAAATACCAATTAAAGATAGGCCCGTTTTATTAGAGGCTGTGAAATCAGTCAGATTAACATGAAAATTGGACAGAAAACCAAGGTAGGAGAAGAAGCTCACCCTTGCTGAATATCTACCATGTGCTGGGCACATGCTTCAGAGTTAAACATTATCAAATTTAACCTCACAACCATACTATGAGGAAAAAAGTAACAAATTCCATTTATAAAAGAACAAACAGGGGTTCAGACGATTTTCACATCATTCCCAAGGTACAAGGGATAGCACAACCAGGATTTAGATGCCAGTTAAAACCAGAGGCCTTTGCAACTGTTTTTTGGTTCTGGTTTAGTTTGTTTGTTTTGTGGTACTGGGGATCAAGCCTGGGGCATTCTACCTCTAAGCTATACCCCCAGACCTATTTTTTTTTTTTTTTTTTGCGGTACCGGGGATTGAACGCAGGGGCGTTCTACCTCCGCGCTACGTCCCCGGCCCTATTTTTTTTTTATACTTTATTTTGAAACCGGGTCTCACAAAGTTGCGGAGGGCCTCACTAAGGAGAGAGAGAGAGAGAGGGAGAGAGAGAGCGAGAGAGCTGAGGCTGGCTGCGAACCCGGATCCTCCGGTCTCCGCCTCCCAAAGTACTGGGATTACAAGCGTGCGCCACCATGCCCGGCCTATTTTTTATTTTGAAACAGGGTCTCACTAAGTTGTGGAGGGCCTCACTAAGTTGCTGAGGCTGGCCACAAACGGGCAATCCTCCTGTCTCAGCTTCCCAAGTACTGGGATAGGCCTTTGAAACTAATCTTTCAAATACACATGGTGGAACACTTAATTGTAAAATTGCTAAATTTCTCATTCTTATTTGAACTTTTATCATCACAAAATTATTCTTACAAGACTCAAAGCATGAGTCTTTGAAATAGCATAGAAAAGGTGTTGCTCTCCTAATTTTACATTTAGGGAAATGTGCAGATGGTCTTATACAAAAGCACTCAGTGAGCCATGATCCCAATAATAAATAAGTATTATTGACCCCTTATCATTTGAAGGAAATAAAAGCTACACAGAGCCCAGATGCCCTCAACAATCTAGTTAAAGGGATAAAATCTATGTATATATGACAATTAATAATACTGGATGGCATATAAAAACTATTAAAGTCAGATACATACATTTTTTAAAGAATTATCTTCCCCACATATTATTCTTGATTTTAAATTGTTTTCCATAAATGAGTCACTGAAGGCCAAATGGTTTTATTAGTCAACTTCTCTAAGCAATCACAGTCAAATCTGCCTTATTTTCTCATGCAGTATTGTCATGGGAATATGGGTATATAGGTAAAATATGGGTGGAATCACCAAGTTTTCATGGTGTATTTACTTTCACCCATGCTGCCTTTATCTACCTAATCATGCTTAGTTACTCTTGTTACATTATCACTAGGCCAATGAGCCAACATATGGTGGGGGAGGCACCTGAAGTCTCTTAGACATGGTGCTAGGCTCTGAAGACAGGAATACGAGTCAAACATTGTTCATTCTCCAGAGGGGCTCACAGAGTCTCAGGGAGAACTGTCTAGTCAGTTAGCACTGGAAACATACTCCATAGTTTGTAGCAAAAAGTAAATTTCCACTTTTGCACTTCAACATGCAAAAAAAAAAAAAGAAAAGAAGTATGCTATCTGATCTAGAGAAATTAGAGATTTTTTATTGGGACCCATATAATAAGATGCTAAACTAAATTCTTTCTTCATAGAAAATTAAATTTGGGGGGCATATTTCCCTCCAGACTAATATAAAAAATTTATACGAGAAAAAAACTTGGCATATTTATATGATATTTTGAATTAATCCTTAATGAATATGTGGCTTTTTTATTGGAATACATTCATTTACATGTGTGTGTGTGTGTGTGTGTGTGTGTGTGTGTGTGTGTGTGTAACTAGAGACTGAACCCAGGGGCGTTTTACCTCTGAGTTATACCCCCAGCCCTTTATTTTTTATTTTGAAGCAGGGTCTCACTAAGTTACTGTGATCCTCCTGTTTCAGCCTCCCGGGTATTGAAATTATAGGTGTGTGACACCACACCTGGCCTCTTACAACTTTCTTTTTTTTTTTGGTGGTGGTATTAGGATCAAACCAGGTCCTTGTGCATACTAAGTAGGGGCTCTACCACTGAGCTATACCCCCAAACAACTAGAACATGTAGAGGTTTAAAAATGTGAAACCAAGAAATCTGAAACAGAGAAATTAAAAAATGGTTAAATAAACAACACTTTAGAAGAGTCAGACAATATAGAAAAGGAGGAGTCTGTGTATATATTCATTATGCTAATATTTAAAGATGTACCTAAGCACCTTGAAGTCATTGATAGTCTATAGATATTTCACACCAAATGTGGTCCATATCTGCACTATCAAAGAAACAACTCTCTTTAAACTCTAATAAAAGAGTCCATATAATAACAGGAAAAAAGTCCCATCATTAGCTCATACTTCTCATATAAGTAGGTTTTATCACAGTTTTAGTTTCCTTTTGCTCTACATGTTGGGAGGGAGTGGTGAGAGTTGGGAATAGAACCCAGGCCCATGTATATGCTTGGCAAATGCTCTACCCCTGAGCTGCATCCCTGGCCCTTATTTTTAGTTTCTTTTGAAGAAAGAAAACACGTAAGGCTTCTAATCATACATGTTTGAAATATTTACACAGTAAAGTAGCATGATAAATATTCTTTCTTCCCCTTTCCGTGTCCTGTCCCCTCCTCTTTCATTAGACTGACTTCCATAGCATCCTTGACACTGTTGAATCTGTTCAAAATAGAAATATAGAAATATGAGAAAAATTATTCACACTAAATTCTTTTTTTCTTTTGTGGCACTAGGGATTGAATTCAGAGGCATTCTACCTCTGAGCTACACCCCCAGCCCTTTTTTTAATTTTTAATTTTGAAATAGGGTCTTGTTAGGCTGCTGAGAGTCTGGCTAAGTTGCCGAGACTGTCCTTTACCTGCAATTCTCCTGTCTCCGCCTCCCAAGTATCTCAGCCTCCCAAGTACTGGATTACAGATGTACACCACCATGCCCAGCTACTAAATTCTTAATAGAGGACAACATCAAGTAGAAACCATGTTTAGTATATGGAAATAAGCCACTTAGGTGTGATTTAAGGAAACAGTGGAGAATAACTTTGTCCAGACACTTCAAGATACTCCATAAATCATATCCACCTATGGAACTACCTTTTATGACAATAAACAAGGACTTCCTCTCCCCCAAACTACAAAAGATTGAAAATGAAATAAGGATAACTACAAGCTGTGACTATACAACACATTCAGAGAGAACCAGACAGGAAAATTGAGGCAACATGATTATGACTGCCTTATTTCTTGAATTTCCTAGAACATCCAATAAAAATATTCTGTATATTGTTTTTTTTAAAAAAGTTAAAATACCCAAGAAATGTCATTATGTTGGCCAGTTTCCCAGACTACTTCTCATACCTGGAACAAAAAGATTATCTGTCATCCTAAGTATTCCAATAGAGACTTAAAAAGAGAATGTCTCACCATGTATGAGCAGCACAACAGAAACTACAGTTAAGAAAAACAGTGAAAACGTCAGCCAGCCACGTCATGATCCTATATTTTACTTGAGATGAATATATAGCCTGACCATGAATGAGTAGTCCCAAAATTCTACCTACAGAACAGCTAAAACACCACAACAAATGTAAATTTTAGATCTTTACTAGGTCTCTCTTGAATTATTAAGGTCAATTATTAAAATAAATGCATGCTCAGTTAGTAAAATTCAAAACTAAACAAAGAATCACAAACCAAGTATCTAAACAAGGAAGCATCGTGTGTCCAGAATACATCCACTGTGACAGAGTGTGCCCAGTTTAACCTTCTTCATTAAATGGTCTGATAGAAAGGATACATTGAGCTGGGCATGGTGGCACACGGCTGTAATCCCAGTACTTGGGAGGCTGAGACAGGAGGATCACAGGTTCAAAGCCAGCCTCAGCAATTTAGTGAGGCCCTCTGCAACTTAGTGAGACTCTGTATCAAAATAAAAAATAAAATAGGGCTAGGGGTGTAGCTCAGAGGTAGAATGCCCCCTGGGTTCCTTCTCCAGTACCACAAAAGAAAAGGAAGGAAGGAGAGAGAGAGGGAAGGAGGGAGGGAGGGAAGGAAGGAAGGAAGGAAGGAAGGAAGGAAGGAAGGAAGGAAGGAGATTCATTGATAGCTCAACTGAAAAACAGTGTAAGAACTTAAGAGACACATAAAGAGAGAGCTTAAAGAAACCATAGAAAAATGGATTTTTTATGAGCAAATTAAAACCATTCCATCAGAAGGGGAAAATAAAAAGATTGTGTGCTAAAGATATGCCAAACAGAAGCAATGCATTCTTAAATGGTGGAATCAAAAAGCTTACGTGGTAACAAACAACAACCAAACCCTTTCCCTTCTATCACTTACTCCGTGTTTTATTGACTCCTTACAGAATGCTCCCCATTATTTCAGGTCAAGTTGTGTTTCTCGCCTCTTTTTTATTCTGCACTCTTAAAGATGGAAGGGAGGAATGGAAAAAGATTACCATAAATGAAATTTTTTGAGATTCCCCACCTAGTAAAAGCATGTGACAGGATGTGTGGAAGTTGTGTCTCCGTGATGCAAGGTAATCACTTGACATGGAAAAGTCCTGTCAATCAGTTGTTTGATCTAAGTTGTACCAAATTCAGGTTAAAAAGTATGAATATCCTCTATGACACGTAGAGCTATGTGTGTGTGCATGTGTACGTAATCAGATTAACTTGGCTCTGCCCACACCTGGTGAAGTCAAGGGAAAATTTCAAAGTAAATTCTATTTAGGAGTCTTTCCCAGGGTCATCTAAACATAGAAGAATATCAGTCAGAAAATTTGAGAAAGGACCACTACTTTTGTTAATGATCACCAGGCCCATGTGATCCATTTTAAGGCAACTTCCAAAGATGGAGCATGGGGCCCTTTCTCCTTGGTCTGCAAGATTCTAGAACCTGATTCACTCACCACCACCTGACAGGTCCCATCCCTTCCCAGGGCTCCAGGTGGAAGGGTGGTCTACTCACCCACACATCATGCCACCTATGACCTTTCTCTCTGTTTGGGGGATTAGTGAATCTGAAAAACAAAAGCAGAATATTCAGTAAGAGAAAGCCAGTAAGAACATGGAACATCGTGTGTGTGTGTGTGTGTGTGTGTGTGTGTGTGTGTGTTACTGAGGATTGAGCTACACCCCCAGCTCTCACTAAGTTGTTGAGGCTGGCCTCAAACCTTCAATCCTCCTGTCTCAGCCTCCCAAGTACTGGGACTACAGGCATGCACCACCACACCAAGCTATAGATACTATGGATAGTTCTTCCAAAAGTGGAGAAAGGAATACTTTCTATTTTTCCCCCTTGACAAAACTGCAATAGGGTAAATATACATAGAAAAAAAGAAAAAAGTTCAAGAGACCAACTATACATTAACTTAAAACATACAAAGTTTCATTTTTAGTTCCAGATGTCTAAATATTTTCAATTCTATACGGTTCAACCTGATATTTTCTTCTTAATAACATATCCTATTATATTTATTTGACTAATTTTATTAAATTGATTTTTGTAATTGATCAGTTAATTGATCAACCTCTACCTAACCATATGACTTATCAGCCTTTCCCAGAAGCCATTAGTATCTGGGGCAGCTCTCACAGACATTGCAAAGCCCGCTGCTATTCTGCTGATCCTACCATGTGGAGGAGGTGGCTGCACTTGGTCCATCATCTTAGGCACATTGGTTCAACAGGTGGGGAGAAGATCAAAATAAAAAAGGAACACAGACACATGGATCAGTTTTTAATCTTTCCCCCAAAACATCTGAAGCTCAGGAAATAATTTTAAAATATTTCTAAATAAGAAGGATTTGGTTCATTTCCATTTTCCTTGACAGCATCATAGTTATTGATACCATGCCAACAAGAACAAAGGAAAAAATCTGAAAAGAATGAGTGAAAAGAGAAGCTAATTTGTTGCTGGTATAAAATATTTTAGTTTTTCTCAAAAACTAAATTATTTTCAGTAATCTTTTATTTACTCTGGGAAGAAAATCTCAATTCGGTTCCAGTCATCTCTAATGCCTGATAATTTCTCCTCATGTTAACAGTATTAAGGTTATCTGGAATAGGGAGCAGGAGTCTTACCTCAGTACAGGAGAGGATGTGTCTAACTTCTAGCTGAGAGAGAAATCAGAGAAAGGGGCCACGTAATCTCTCAGGCTGGGCAGCCCTTTGCTGGTGGTCTATAAATGGGCTGCCTGGTACTTACCCCAATTTAGACCAAGACTCATTCTAGAATCCTTTCACCAATATGATACAAAGTAGATGCTGATGAGTATCTTAGCATTCTCTTGCCAAGGGTTCAAGAGGTATTCCAAAGCATCACAAGATGGAATATTTGGAGATTAAACTCTACTTACTAGTTTGGCCACCACTGACGGGGGGCAGGAGCTGCCCCTGTGAGCCTTTGGAGGGTGTTCTTTATGGACATGCTCTTCCTCTTTTCCTCTGACCTTTCTCCCATTTATCTTGTAGTCCCTTCAGTCACCTTTTCTTCAGGTTGTCTCCACACAGGACATGCCTGTCTTTCTGTCACGGGACCTGAGACCCAGATCTGGTTTCATCTGTTTTGCACACTTAGCCACCTCAGATTTGATTGGGCATCCAGGAAGGACTGGCTCTGCTCAAACTTCCCCTCAGGCAGTGGGTCGTGCAAAGGGTCAGCTGGGACCCTTTTCACCAGCAATGTTGTAACTTACTTCCCTTCTAAATACTTGAAGGTTTTTACCCTTATCACAGAGAAGGTTCAGTTTTTTTCAAAGACTCCATGGTCTGTTCTTCAGGCAGGGCTCTGCCTAATCTCATGAGTGCATATAATAATTACCATAACTTTGACCCCTATTCCTTGCAAAACATCCCAATATCTCTAGCATTATGCTATTGAAAGCATGTGACCTGGTTTTTATTACAGAAAGTCCACACATTGATTGAAATGCTCCTGTCTGAGCCATTTGGGATGAATCTTGCCAGGCTTGGAGAGTATCTCTCTGTCACCCTTGTTTCTCCTATGACAGTAGATGTAATATTTACCTAATGCAGATCCAGTTGACCTTTGGAAATCAAGTCCAACTACGTTCTATTTAGAATAACCCAAAACAAAACACCAGGGGCTGGTTTGTATGACCCAGGCATCTTTCTCTTCCATATCCATACCTCCTGCTATGATACTAGGATACCATACCTACTCTCTAAATATCTGAAGAAAAGCATGTTTATAGATCCAGAAGATTATTAATATAGATCAGGAGACAACAATTTTTTCTATAATGCTTTATATAATAAATACAGCTTTTTCACAACTATTAAATCTTCCCATTGTAGCTTGAAAGCATCCATAAACAATATAAAAACAAATAAATGTGGCCGTATTCCAATAAAACTTTATTTACAAAAGCAGGCAGTGGGCCAGATTTGGCCTACAGGCTATACTTTGCCAAACTCTGTTCTAGTTTATTCTAGATTTTAAGAGACTTTATATTTATGTTGATCCAAAGGCTATTACCAAGAGATATGAAGGTACCTACCCAAATAGATCTATTTACTTATAAAATATGAATTTTTAAAAATAGAATTTCAAAAGTTAAGAAAACTTTAAAAATATGTAGTTCGTGTACCTTGTTTTACAGATGAGAAAGATGTGAAAGAGATTTTAGTAACAGATCAGGTACACTGAACCCCTAATCCCAAATGTCACAATTCAAAAGCTTTATCACAAAACTGAGGAAGCAAAATACAACGTGCACATTAGTAACTCTATGAATATAAACACTATCAGTTATAACATAAAGGGTCCCTGAACTACTAATACATACACTATTAGATGGAATTCCAGCTACTTCTCCAGTCCCTTACTACACTATAAAGGGGTCTTCAATATTAAGACAGGACCAACCCATGGAAAAATCCCATTCCCCACCCTAATGACACATATGTACAAACACCCCAAACACAACATACACACAGTTATTGTGGGTTTTCAAAATTCAGCTCAGGTCAACATAAGTAAAAAATTCAACCAAAATATATCTCGTGCTGGGCATGGTGGTACATGCCTGTAATCCCAGTACTTGGGAGACTGAGACAGGAGGATCACAGGTTCGAGAGTTGCAATCCCTCAGCAACTTAGTGAGATCCTGTCATAATAAAAAATAACAAGGGCTGGGGGGTGTGGGTCAGAGGTAGAATGCCTATGGGTTAAATCCCCAGTACCTATATCTATATCTATCTATCTATCTATCTGATATATGGGGATTTAACCCCATATATATATATGTATATGTGTGTGTATGTATATATGTATATGTATATATATGTATATATGTATGTATGTATAATCTCAACACTGACCAGCAAGTGTTATTCCTACAATTATTTTAAAGTGTACCAAAATGCCAAAAATAGTAATACTTAGAATTAGGTCAATGGAAATTTAAAATACAATATAATAGCATTAAAAGTAGTGATATTTTAACATTTATTTTTTAAGTTTTTTGTATTTGCTAGTATTTTTTAAGTTTTCAAGTACTAGTTTGATAATCTGAAAAGAATTAGCCCAAAAATTGCCTAACACAGACATATTATATAATTCTTTAAAAATTCTCTAAAGGAATAATTTAATAGCACATTAATCTCTGTATCATTAGTTCCTAGCAAGATATACATAGAAGGCATTCAATAAATGAATATGTGACAAGTAACTTGAGAATATTCTCAATTAAACAGGAAATATAAGTGAAGGTACTTAAACACTACAAAATTCTAACAGTCATTCTCGTCTTTATTTTTAATATCCATTATTAGCATGCAAAGATATTTGGCTTTATTACACTCCAAAGTTATGTTTCACAGCTGTGTTTTTGTAGCTGTGAAATTTAGTCCTCTGATTACATCTTAGCTGTTTACATTTTAGCTGTGAAATGGGATTTTGTTTTTAGCTCACTTGCAAAACTTCTATTACATCAGTTTTTTTAAATTGTCATATCAGAAATAGCAGTTTTAAATATATCAAAATGTACTTTGATTTTTCATATGTGATAATATCTGCCATGTATTAATTAGGCTAAACATTTAAGTTACTTCATCATTTTCCCATAGAAATTTCTGTTATGTTCTGAATGAACCATCCAATGTAAAAAAAAAAAAAAGTGGCACAGAGTCTTTGTTGCTTCTACATCAATAAAGTACTCAGAAAATTGTTCTGAGGCAAAGTTCATATGCACACGATCACAAACAAATATTCTGGTAAGAGGCAGGTGTGGTGGCGCACACTTGTAATCCCAGTACTTGGGAGGCTGAGACGGGAGGATCCGGGTTCACGGCTAGCCTCAGCTACTTAGTGAGGCCCTCTGCAACTTAGTGAGACCCTGTTTCAAAATAAAGAATAAAAACTAGGGCTGGGGGTGTCACTCATAGGTAGAATGCCCCTGGGTTCAATCCCCAGTACCGCAAAAAATAAAAAAAAATATTTTGTAAGGAACAAACTAATCCACAAAGCTTAATGTGAGTAGCAATATCCATGCACAAACCAAGACTTGACTTGCTTAATGTTCTTTGATACACAAAGAGGTATCCCTGGCCCATCACCAGGGAGCAGGTTGTACATGCTGATTCCCTGGCCCCATGCCAGTGCTCTTGAGTCTGGTTTTAACAATAGCACCAGGAGACTCATGCTTACGGTAATTTTAAGAAGCATTAGTCTACCATTAGATATTTTCAGCAAGAGCTTTGGACATAATATGCAAGCTGTACTTTCATAGATAGGAACAAGACTGGATGCTCACGAATATACTGTGATATTTATATTCAACTCTGTGTCATTCCTAGTGTAGTCACATTTGGGAGTAACATATTTATTTCCCTATTACTCCACCGCTGACAGTATATTTGGAAAGCCCCTTTTGGACTTGGTAAGACTCCCCACCCAAATCGGTATCATTACTTTATAGTTTTGCCTCCTTTTGGACCACAACCACTTTTCACTCTGATTTTACTTAGAAGACTAAGCCAAAATAACACTGGATTCCTTCCAAAATCAAATCTATTTTCAAGTATAAATATTTGCTCTCTTTGGGAGTAATAAAAAGATTGAGCTGTAGGTTCTGAAGAAACTAAAGAATTCAAAACATGTTTGAACAACAGCAGCATAATTGTAATATAGCAAGTGGCTCCTTTAAAGAGAGAAACTCCCTGCCGAGGGCGGTGGCACATGCTTGTAATCCCAGTACTTGGGAGGCGGAGACCGGAGGATCTGGGTTTGTGGCCAGCCTCAGCTACTAGTGAGGCCCTCCGCAACTTTGTGAGACCCAGTTTCAAAATAAAGTATAAAAAATAGGGCTGGGGGTGTAGCTCGGAGGTAGAACGCCCCTGGTTTCAATCCCCAGTACTGCAAAAAAAAAGGAGAAACTCCCACTTACATATACAATAAAGTTCTGGTATTTGGGAAAGGGGGTCTTTAATTCCACCTGGAAAATCCATTTTGCCAGAGAAAGTAACATATTTATAGTTTTGAGGGATCAGGATGTGGATAGCACTATTCCTTTGCCTGACACAGAGGGCTGTACATGCTTTATTTATTGTAGACAGGATTGTATATTATTAAATAGACCCTGGTAACATTTAGCAAGTGGGTAGTTATTAAAATTCAGTATTACCTTGAGTAGAAACTGGCTGACTATAGTTTTGACACCCATTTAAGGTGCTTTATTATTGCTATTGATTTGAAATAACCCTGAAACATTTTCTAGAATCTGTAAACAGACCCCCTTATCTGTAAATGGGCATATTTTACATATGGCTTATGTGTTGGTGTCTAGTACAGTCTTACTTATTCTGTTTTGGAGCATGATACAATTTATTTTTATTCATTTATGTTATTTTTAAATGTTCTTTTATTGGTGCATTGTAGTCTCACATCATAATGTAGTTCAGACTGAAAGTGACATACATGCACACAGCACTTGGTGAGCTTCTCCCTAGCTCCCTCCCCACTCCCTCCCTTTCTCCATACATGATATTGAGAATGGTATTGATAATTTCATATATGTACATAACATCAATGAAAGTGTTTCCCTTCATTAATTCTTCCTCCCCATCAACACCACCTTCCCCTAAGCCCCCTCCATCACGCCACTGGGGTTTCTCCTCCTTTATCTAAAATCTCTCTTGTATCCCAATTACTCCCTAGCTTCCATATGTGAGAGAAAACATATGACCCTTCACTTTCTGTGACTGGTTAATCTCACTTAATGTAATATTCTCCAGGTCCATCTAGTTTCCTACAGATGACATAATTTTGTTCTTCTTTATTGCTGAGTAGAATTCCATTGTGTGTATATCCCATAATTTTGTAATCCATTCATCTGTTGATGGATGCCTAGGTTGGTTCCATAATTTGTCTATTGTGACTTATGCTGCTATAAGCATGGATATGCATATATCACTATAAAATTCTGATTTCAATCCTTTTGGAAAAATACCCAGGAGCGGTATGGCTGGATCATATGGTGGATCCATTCCCAGTTTTCTAAGGAATCTCCACAGCAGTTGCACTAATTTGCAATTCTACCGACAGTGTAGAAGAGTTCCTATTTCCCCACATCCTCACCAATATTATTGTTGTTTGATTTCTTGATGATTGCCATTCTAATTGGGGTTAGATGGAATCTCAGAGTAGTTTTGATTTTCATCTCCCTGATTGCTAATGATGTTGAACATTTTTTCATATATTTATTGGCCATTTGTATTTCTTCTTTTGTGAAGTGTCTATTTAGTTCAATTGCCCATTTCTTTATTTGGTTGTTTTTTTAGTGTAAAGTCTTTTAAGTTCTTTGTATATTCTAGATATTAGTCATCTATCAGAGGAGTAACTGGCAAAGATCTTTTCCCATTCTGTGGGCCTTCTCTTTAGACTCTTTTTTTTATTTACTACACTTATTGGTGTATTGTATTTATACATTTTGGTAAGCATCAGGGTACCCAAAGCATGCATGCACACATTGCTCATTTAGCCCTCCCTCAAATCCCACCCCATTCCCCCACTTCCCTCCTTTCCATGCTCAGCATAGTGATTGACACTGATAAGTTTGTTTATACACATCATGTCCATTAGTGTATTTCCCCCCCCCCCGCCCCGTCTCCCTCAGTTAGGTCACCTTCTTTGCTCAACTAAAGTATTCTCCTTCTTTGTCTGGAGTTCCTTCTAAGTCCCATTCTCCCTAGCTTCCATATATTAGGGAGAACATCCGACTTTTCACTCTTTGTGATTGACTAATGTCACTTAGCATAATGTTCTCCAGTGCCCTTCATTTCCCTGCAAATGATGTAATTTTGTTCTTCTTTATGGCTGCATAAATTCCATTGTGTACATATCCCACAGTTTTGTGATCCATTCATCTGTCGATGGACACCTTGGCTGGTTCCAAAGTTTGGCAATTGTGAATTCTGCAGCTATAAACATAGATACACATGCATTAGTTTGGTAGCTTGGTTTCAGTTCTTTTGGGTAGATGCCCAGAAGTGGTATTGCTGGGTCATATGGTAGGTTCCTTCCCATTCTTCTGAGGATCCTCCACACTGTTTTCCAAAGTGGTTGCATTAATTTGCAATCCCACCAACAGTGTATTAGAAGACATAAAGTCTTTCAGCTTCTTTTTGTCATGGAAAGTTTTTATTTCTATATCAAATTTGATAGATATCTTTGCTGGGTAGACAAATATTGGCTGGAAGTTGTTTTCTTTCAGAGTTAGGAATATGTCGCTCCAGGCCTTCCTGGCTTTCATGACTTGGTTGGAAAGGTTGGGAGTGATTCTTATTGGTTTGCCTCTGAATGTTACTTGCTCTTTTACTCTCACTGCCTTTAAGATTCTCTCGTTGGCCTCTACATTAGTCAGTTTGATTATTATGTGGCGTGGTGAACCTCTTCTCTGATCCTGTCTATTGGGGGTTCTATATGTTTCCTGTACCTGTGTATTGACCTCTCTTTCTATGTTTGGAAAATTTTCTAATATTACTTCTCTGAATAATTATTGATTCCTTTTTCTTAGGTTTGCTTTTTTAAGACTGGCTGAGAGCTCTTCAATGTCCAATTCATGCTTTCGAATTGTTTTTTCTAATTTATATACTATGTGTTCATTTTTGGAGAGGTCATCTTCTAAGAGTGAGATTCTGTTTTCCATGTGGTCTAATCTATTGTTGATGGTCTGTACTGATGCCTTCATTTCAATTATTGCATCTTTCACTTCCTTCAGAGCTTCTTTTTTGATTCCTGTTCAGGGTGTCGGATTCTTTGCTTATTTGCTCCTTCATTTCTTTCAGGCTCTCTCTGAATTCTTTTCGGATATCCTGTATCATTTTCTCTATTGAAGTTCTGAATTGTCCTTCTGGCACTCTTTGCACTTCTGATTTGGCGGGTTCTGTTGTTGTGGGATTCTGGGGGCTCATTGTTTCTCTGCTATTCTTCCTTTTCATGATTTCAAGTTTCTTATGTTTATACCTTTGTTGCTTTTGGTAGTTCTCTCTCTCTCTCTCTCTCTCTCTCTCTCTCTCACTCTGTAGGTTTCCTATGTCTAATCCCTCTCCCTTTATAGTTTCGTATCTTGGAGGCAGATAGCTGCTACTAGGTGAGCCTTAAAGGTGAATAGTCTTTACTGAATGGTTATTCTCACTTGCTCGGTATAATGTCCATTTGCAGGCCCAATTCTTGGTCTCCCTCAGTGTTTGGGACCCTTGCCTGGTGCCTCTCACTACCTGTGCAAACGACCAGTGTCGCTATTGCCCCTCTCACTGCAAGCGTGGGTCTCCGTGGTCTCCACTTGGGCTATCCCTATGTCTCTCTCTGTCTACACCTATGGCAGGTGTCACCAGCAGGGGGCCCCGGGCTTGTATCTCTCTTTGCCTACAGAAGCAGTGGGTGTCGCTTTGCCCCGATTCTGTGCAAACATGGAACTCCACATTTTCCACAGAGAGGGCTGGTTTGGTCCAATTTTCCCCATGTACCACAGCTGTATGTCCTGTGGCGATCCCCGGGGACTTTATAAGAGTGCTGCAACCTGCAGGCTGCAAGTCTGTCCCACCCAAATGTCACCGGGGACTGTCTGCTTATCCACACGTCTACCGCGTCCCACAGCAGACCCCACTCCTGCCTCCACCGGGGCTATCCGCACCGTCTCAGACCCCGCAAGTCCCTGTGGCCGCGCTGGGTGGTCTCCCCTGGGGCTGCTCGTTGACTTACAGTCTCGTTGAGCGCTGCTCTTAATCTCTGTGGGGGGGGGGGTTCAGTCGCTGTTGCAGGCTCTGGTCAGGCCTCCGGGCCCTGGGGACTCTGCCGAGTTTGGATCAAACTTCTGCTCTCTTTTGTCGCTGCTGCTCTACAGTGCTGGTTTTAGAAGAGCTCCCTGGTTTCTTTGTTGGTGGTCTGCAGAAGCCGCACTGCCGGTTGCTGTTGGTGCGGTCTGACCAAGATGGCTCCGCTGACGCTCTGCCATCACGGCAGTTCGGGTCTGTGTCGCGTGTGGAGTGAGTCGCTGCTCGCCTTCACTGCTGCTATTCTGCAGCTGCTGGATTCACGGAAGGTCGCTGGTGTCTCCGTTGGTCTTGTGTAGAAGCCACAATGCTGGTAGCCGCTGGTAAGGTCCTGCCAAGATGGCGCCGCCATTTGGTATCTTAAGCGTGGAGCGAGCCGCTGCTTGCTTTCATCTCTGCTGACCTGCAGTTGAACTTACAACAGGTCTCTGGCTTCTCTGCCTGTGGCATATGGAAGCCACAATGCTGGTAGAGGCAGGTGCAGTCCGGCCAAGATGGCGCCACTGCCATTCCTTAGGTAAGGAGCTTGGAGCTTTTTACTTTCCTCTGTCTTGTCTTCTGGCTTTGATTCTGTCGCGTTTCAAACTTTTCGTTGTTTACTTCAAGTTTTTGTTGCTTTTCTTCTTCTGTGGAGAGGTTGCTTTCATGGAGATTGAGATCCAAGTCTCAGAGAGATCGTAGCATGGTATCTCCCTTGGTCGCCATCTTGGATTCTCCTCTTTAGACTCTTGATGCTTTCCTTCACTGCACAGAAACTTTTAAACTTAATGCCATCCCATTTATTGTTTTTGTTTTAATTTTCCTGAGCTTTATGGATCTTATTGAGGAAGTTTGGTCCATCTTGAGTTCACTTTGTGCAGGGTGAGAAGTTGGGGTTTAGTTCCATTTTTCCACAAATGGATAACCATTTTTCCCAACACCATTATTGAAAAGGTTGTCTTTTCTCC